>JBAMBR010004416.1:0-35807 GCA_037044475.1 Zaprionus obscuricornis | reverse complement strand
GAGAGAGACGCACATAATGATATCTTACAACAACAATGATTGGAATAATGTTTATTATGATTATGATTGACGATCGCTTGATAGACGTCCCACTGGGAAGTAATTATATATATATGGCTTGTTCTTCCCCCCCACTACCCTCATCCACCTCCCCCACCCACCATTTATTCTTTATTTCCGTTTATTATGGACTCGTACTTTGAATCTTAAAATACTCTCGTACATGTGTGGCAACAACAAGAAGAAGAAGAAGAAAAGAAACAATAAGAAATATCGTTCCGAGCAATGCAGTTCAAGGAGGATTTCTATTTTTATTGAACTTGAATCGTTAAATCGCAGGTGAATTGTTCAAAAAAACAAACTGGCAACGAATTATTTGTCTGGCATGTGTGAGGGAATTTCTAAGAGAAATCGCTATTTGGATCGCATAAACGTTTAATCTCAAATTTGATTATCTCAAATTCACTTCAAATAAATGTATTTCTTTCACAAAAAAAAAAAAAAAAAATACAAATTATAATTGTTCTTATTTACCATAATCGACAAATTGAATTTTCATTTTCTCTTAAGCTTAGCTTTGCTTCTCTTTATATTTGCAAAAAAAGAATATTATTTTTTCTAAAGCTTGTCAAGCTCATTGCACATTTTTATCCCGCTCTTACGCATCAACAAGTCAATCTGTCTGCCGCTGTCTGTCGCTGTCTCTGTCTAGCCTGTCATTTTCAATTACGAAACAGACAATTTGCGTTGCCAGAGAGTTGTGAGCATAAGAAGCTCAACTTAAAGAAGACGATGTCACAGCTGTTGGCTGATGATGCGTGTGTCTGTCTGTGTGTGTGTGTGTACAGCTGTTGATTGAAGCGCAAATCGAATTTACGACCATAAACGTTCAGCTGTCAACGAAGCGCAAAAGTATGCAAAATAAGCAAAAGCTATGTCGCTCTTGCTCTCGCTCCCTCTCTCTCTTACTGCGAGTGTGAGAGAGCAGCAGATTTGACAGCTCTATTTCTATTTATTACATATACTCACGCAATGCAAATGTTAAAGTGTATGCTAAGCTTAAGTAGTAATATAATTTGCAGGGTATTTTACTAGTCGTGCCTATGACTAATGCTTATTGCCTGCAGCAGACGTATAAATGTTGTTCTGATTAGCGTTTGGCAGCAATTGATTTTTTTTTCGCATTTGATTGAGTGTCTTAAGCTGCGCCTGTTCCCCCGTCTCGCATATGTGTGTGTGTAGCAGCTGCTGTGGCAGGTGTTGCAGGTGTTTTGCTAGTAATATTTGACTGCTAGCTTAACTCTGCTTTCAGCTCATCACATTGCCAAAAGCTGCCAAAAGCCAAAGTCACTGGCAGCTCAACTCACAGCACAGCTCACAAACAAACTTGGCAATGCTGGCAATGCTGGCAATGCCATCAATCTATCAAATGCGCGCTTACTCTCACTCTCACACACTCACATTCTGCCTCTCTTACTGTCATTCTCTTAGAGGCTCTTTTGTTTGTGCTGTGGTTTTGCTGTCAATAGCTGCTCTTTGATGTGCTTTGACGTTATTATTTGGCATAAATTGTTTTGGGCTTTTTGACAATGAAATTTGCTTAAAGCTCTTCAATTCACACACATACATAAACAGGCGTGCACACACACAGTTATTTGTTCTAGTGCAAATGCAATGAAGCATATAACATTAGTACTAATCATAGAACGTGAAACTACAAGCGCTGCGCTAACTGTTAGCTGCAAAATGCCAAATGCCATATGCCATATGCCACATGCCACGCTCAATATTTAATTTGCCCAAAATAGGCAATGTACATGTGTGTATAAGCTGTACGTGTATGTGTGTGTGTGTGTGTATTTTACTTGTATTTGCGCATACAGCTGCAGCTACAGTTGCTGATGCACAGTATTTGACTGCAAGCAGCTGCCAGTTGCCAAGCACAAGTCGCAATTCAAGCAACCCAAAATTTCCCTATATATACATATGTGTGTGTATGCATTTTGTGGCTTGCAGCATTTGTGCACAATCAAATTTAATCTCGCTTTCAAATGTCAAATCGCAAACTGCTTGATTACACATTGAAAGGAGCTGCCTCTGCTGCTGCTGCTGCTGCTGCTGCTGTTGCTATTGCTATTGCTGCTGCAAGCCAAGTGGAAGACTGTCTAAACAAGTAGCAGATTTTATTTATTTAATGACTTGGTTGCTGCTACTATTGCTGTTGCTGTTACCTTAGACAAATCTGGCTTACGAATTCATTTGCTACATTGATTAATTAATGCTAATTTACGAAAATTCCATTTGGCCATTAGCCGCAGCCCGGCACACAACAAAATACAACACTCAAAGGACCAAAGCGACGTCGTTGTCGTCGTCTGTGCTTGATCCTTAGCCAGTGTTTGTCTGCATCTGTTTTCTGGTTTTAGTGTGTGTTTAATTTAGTGCTTCAGTCACACCACAGACACAAATACACACACACACATACGCACATATGCAGAGAGAGAGAGCGAAAGAGAGCAAGAGTAAGTATACAGTGCAACAATTTAGTATTCCACAAATTTATGGCGAATTCCCACATGTCCTTTTGTGTTAGATAACTGTATTTGGTAACTGTATTGACCGCTAAAACTAATCAAGATGCTTAGAAAGTAAACAAAAGATTTGAATTACAATTTAGCTATTGTAATAAATCAGACAAAAACATAAAACAAGACAAAAACGCAATACAATGCTTAGTATAAATTGATTAAGACTGACAATCACACTAATTAAAGCTTTAACATATGCGTATGTACGTCCGCTATGAAGCATTGACACTTAACGACTGACTCTGCCTTTAAAAGACAATTAACATTTATAGTGAATGCGTGCGAAAGAGTAAATCATAGCAACAGCAGCAGCAGCAACAGCAGACTGCAGACTGTAGTGTATATCACTTGCACATAGGCATATGCATACGCATGCATTCGCCTACTTAAACATCTCTGCTCTGCGCTCATTTGATCTACTGCTTTGCGCGCTCAGCCGCAAGCTCTTCTCTATAACTACAGCGCTCAGTGTCTTACTCTCAGCAGCCCTCACGTTGCTAGCAAGCCTTGCTTGACGCTCTATCTTACTCTCTGACCACATACAAAGCTCTTGCTGTGCCCTAAGCAAGTCTTGCTTGATTATTGCTTTGCTCTGCCAAAGCCTACGCTCTCTGCTCTTTTGCATGTTGATCCATGCTGTTAAATTTAACAGCAAAAACCTTTCTCTTATATGTATATTGCACTATACACTGTCAATTTTAATAGCAAGCCGTTTTTTCTCACTATTGCTCTCAGCTGCTTTTGTTTTTAGTATTCTAAATTTTGCATATTAAAAAAGAGTAAAATAAAAGAAAGACTTTTCTTTTTTTTTTTTGTTGTTGTTTTTAATGTTCAAGTGTAGACGTTTAATATCATTTTATATGAACATTTATACGGCTTTTGTTGATGTTAAAATTTTATTGGCCATTTGTTGTGCATAAGTACATTGATGACTGCAAATATAATGTGAACATGTGAATATGGGCGGTGGAGGAGGGGGAAGAAAATTAAAAAAACAAGCTAACCAAAAAAAAAACAACGTCTCACACAATTGGCTAAAATCGTAACGGCAATTGGCTTAAGGCGCATAAACGGCTGCCACTGGGGCTTACAACTTGACTTTGACTCTACGCTCGGGTTGAAACTTGGACAAAGAGTAAGAGAGAGAGTGAGAGAGAAAGAGAAAGAGAGAAATGTACGGATTTTATTGCTTATTTGTTAAATGACTTGAAAAAGTTAATCAAGCGTGATTTTGATACGCCCCAGAGATAACGAATTATAGCAACGAGTGTGAGTCTACGTTTGTATTAGTATTAGTATGTGTAAGAGAGAGAGAGAGAGGTAGGGAAGAGTGCAAGTTTGAGTATGTTTGTCGGCTTTTTTTTTTTCTTTTGTCTGAAGCAATTCGTGCGCCACACTTGGAAATGAAAACAAATTTCAATTTTCTTTGGTTTTTGCCAACAAGCTGTGGCTGCTGTTTGTTGTTGTTGTTATTGTGCTGCATGTGAGTAAATATATCTGGGCACTCATGGCCCATAAAAGTAACAACAATAACAACAACAACAGAAAGAGAAAGCAATGCAAACATATAGCAAATCGTCGGCGACACCTGTCGACGTCGTTTTATGAATTAATAAAGACGCCAAAAAAAAAAAAAAAATACTCAAATATCTTTGCTAGATGTATGTATGTTGCCCACCCGTCAGCCCGTCAGCATGTGGATGGTGAGTTTTGGTACTCTTAAAAGTAGCAGCAGCAGTAACAGCAGCAGCAGCAGCAGCGGGAGTAGCGGTTGTGATGTTGTCGGCTGATTGTGCGTTCAGCTTATTAAACGCATTTTTACAGCACGCTTAACAAGAATTTTCACTTTATATGCAAACATGTGAAACACTATAAACAAAGGACGCCAATTTGCACGCACACACACACCAACACACACACATACATAAAGTCACATGCGCGCCAGTTGTGCGAAAAATTTCCTTTCTATTAAATTTTACAGTAAACTGAATTTACACCCAAGAAACAACAATAACAACAACAACAACAACAACAACAGCAAGAAGTAGAACAGCTACGATAACAACAACAACAAGAAAAACAGCGCGTTATTAAACAGCATGAAAATTGCCAGAAGAGCGCATTGAAATTGAGTGGGTTGTGGATGCTAAGAGAGTGTGAGAGTGAGTGAGAGCGGCAGGCAAGTGAAGAGTGTTAGTGCCAGTATATACTGCTGTCAGAAAATGAGAGTGAGTGAGAAGGCAACAATAACAGCAGCAGTTGGGGTAGATGAAGCTGCCTTTAGCATTGCTTTCTTCATCTTCATACACTGCTCTTGCTTCGACTCCTGCTGCTGCTGCTGCTGCTGCTTCTTCGACTTGTTCTGGTCTTTCATATTGCCAATGCCAGAGACCGTGTTATAAACAAAATGGCACAAAATGGCGACACCTGCTGTTGCAAATTAGAAAAATAAGATGTTTCATAAAAAAATGAAATGTCAGAGGCAAATGCGGAAGGCAAACACACAACACACACAAACAAACAACAGGTGAAGCTGGCAGTGAAGTTAAAAGAGAGAGAAAAAAAAAAATATATATATATATAAAATGGTGTGAGAGCAAAAATCAACGGGAGGTTCTGGCACATTAGCAAACAAATTCATAAAAAAAAGAGAGAGAGAGTGTGAGAGTAAAGAGAGAGAGAGAGCTTGAAAAGCGGCTGACAAAATGAAAATGGATTTTAGCTTTAATGTCTTTCAACCGAAAATTGTTTAGTTAGCCTCAACGACAGCGACAAGGACAGCAGCAGCAGCAGCAATCGCAGCAGCAGCAGCACATTATTCAATAAACAAATGAAATTGGCTGCTGCTGCTTGGAAGAGAACACTGCCAGCAGTGTTGCCAGATCGTCAACGTTAAGTAAAATACTCTTAGTGCTCTTTGCTCTTTATCATTATGCATTATGTTTAAATACAAAAATCAGTTAAGCATATAAGTGAAAGAGAGAGAGAGAGAGCGATAGAGTATAAGAGTTGGAGTAATACTATGGCTAAGCTTCTTATCACAAGCATTTGCTTACAGCAATTGGGCACAAAAGTCATTTAAAGTTAGCCAGGTTAGAAACGTGTTGCCACTGCTGCAGCAGCAGTAGCAGTAGTCAGAGTTACAGACAAAGTCAAAGTCAATGCAGCAGCAGTAGCGGCAGCAGCAGCAGCAACAGCAGTAAAAGTAGAAATAGCAAACAAACAGAGCAAAGGGAAAAAACAAATCTAATAAAATCAGCAGATGATGGTCATTAGACCGAAAAGTAATTTCATTTATTCGCAAACTCGATTTGTGTTGCTTTGTAGCCCGAAGAGCGCACGAGTGCGCGCTCTATGCTTACTCATACCACACTCACACTCACACTCTCTTTGTCTCACTCTAACTCGCACTCTTACATTGCTTTATCTACTTCTCTATCTTTGACTCAGTCCACAATCCACAGTCCAAAGTCCACAGTCCGTTGCTGTTCAACTTATAGGGAATTGGAAATGTTCGTCGCAAGGGCCACGGCCAGCTGAAAAAGAAAACAGAGGAAACTGAGCGATGCGACGCGACGCAATGCGAAGCTGTAAGCCAAAGACACTGGTCAAGGGGCATGCAGAGGTCATAGGGCAGGGCAAGGCAGAGCAAGCAGTGGCAGAGGGCAGCGGGCAGCGGGTAGCGAGCAGCAGTAGCAGAGGGCAAATCAAAGCAGCGAAGCGTTCAACCAACGCTCGCGCATAAAAACAAACAACGGTTGCATGCAACAAAAGCAGCAACAAAAGCAACAAGAACAAAATGTAGAAGCAGCAGCAAAACTTGGAAGCCAGACAAAGTGAAAAATCGCAAAGGAGCAACAAAAAAAAACAAAAAAACACAAAGGCAGAGTTGTGTGTGTGTGCAAGAGAGAGATGGAGAGAGGTAAGAGAGTAAGAGAGTAAGAAGTAAGAGAAATTTCGCTTATAGATTCCTTAAACAAATGCCAAAGACGCATCGTTAAAATTTTCGGCACTAAAAACACAGACGGATTAGTGAGCAGGCAGCAAGCAGGCAACATGAGGCATGCGGCATGCGGCATGCGGCATGAGGCAACATCAGAAGTTGAGCACGCTCCGTTTGGGTAATAAAAATCGTTGCCCATTGCCCTGTTGCCCATTTTGTTAAAGTCTTCCAGCAGCATACACTGCTCACCTTGCCACTTGCCACTTGCCACTGCTGCTTGCCACGGCAAGTTGCCTATATATATACACCTGGCCAAAATAATGGCAAAACAATAAAATGGCTCGCAAGAGCTGCCACAGTTTTTGTTGTTGTTGCTGTTGCTGCCACAACAACAACAACAACAAGAAGAAAAAAAAAAGTTGTTAGCTAAGAAATTTCAATGGCAAGCAGACATAAATGAACAAAATGTAAATGAAATGCTTTTAAAACTGAAATTTACTGCCACGGGCACTGGCATGCGGCATGTGGCATGCGGCAGCTATTGAAGCTGCAAAATACATCTTTGAGCAGCTGGCAAAAATGTTACAATTGTTGTTGTGCTTGGACAATAAGTTGACCGTGCCACATTTGTAATGGCAATTCAAGGGACAAAATCAAATTAAGCGCTAAATGTGCCACATGACGTGTTGCAACACAGTTGCCACACGGCAGTAACATGTGGCCAATGCTAAAAAGGCAACATGAGTAGTGTTGCAACAACAACAACAACAACAACAATACTTGCAACATATACGTGCAACACATATATACTTGCAACACATAGACCAGCCACAACTTGTATTTGATTCATCAACTTTCACTTGAACATCTCATACAAAATGCAAGATGCACTCAGCAAAGTTCTGCAGCTAAAATGTTTGTTTGCCACATGTTGCCATTTTTACATTTGCCACACAAAAAAGTCAAGCAGCATACAAAAATCACTCACGAAAAATATGCCACAAAGTGAGAGAGAGAGAGAGAGTGAGAGAGAGACTGAGAGTGACTGAGATGAAGATAGTGTGAGTGAAAGAGATAGAGAGAGTGAGATAGAGAGAGATAGAGATAGAGAGAGAGACTTGATTATTTATGGCTGTTGCAAGTTAAGTGAATTTGTCAAAATATGCTTGAATAACTCTTGGGGCAAGAAGTTGACTAAAGTTTTGCACAGGTAGCAAGCCTAGCCTGGCATTGCCTGGCTGTCAGTTTTGCTGCTTGCAACTTGTGGCATACACTTGTGCTTGCCTCGCTTGATTTGATTAGCAAGTTTCACTTCTTCTTCTTATATTTTTATTTTATTTCATTTTTTTTTTTTGGGTTTTGATTCGATTTGAAAAACTTGAACTACTCGGTAAAATTTATGAGCATTTAATGCATTGCAAGTGAGAGTGAGAGAGAGAGAGAGAGAGAGAGAGAGTGAGAGAGAGAGATAGTGAGAGAGTGATATATCACTGCTTAAGCATCAATAAAAATTGCATAAATAATTGCGCAATAAAATGAGCAAAAGGCAGCAAGAGCTGAAAGAGCTGAAAGAGTGTGAAAGAGAGAGTAAGGGGAAGAGTGTGAGGCAGAGAGAGAGAAAGAGAGAGAGAATGAGAAGTAATTGCATTACGCACACGAAAGGAAATCATTAATAGCCAAAGCACAAGGCACAAGACACAAGACATGACAACAAGCACGATGAGTTTCTACTTCACTTTTACCTTCTTCTTCTCCTTCTGCCATTGCCACACTTGCTGTCTCCCTTGCACTTACACTCCCTGCTGCTTCTACTGCTGCTACTGCTGCTGCTACTACTGCTGCTGCTGCTGACCCTCGGAAATATCACACTTTATGAACAATTCACAATTCACGCTTTGCCAACTAAAGAAAAAAAAAAACAAATGACGCCCAAAAAAAAAAAGGAAAAAAAAATATAGCAAAAGTTTTAGCGCACGCAGCAAGCAAAAGCGGAAAAACTGCTAAAGAGAGAAGAAGAAGAGGAATGAGAAATGAGGAAGAATAAAAAATTGAAGCTGCATAAAGTTGAAAGCAAAGAGTGAAGGAGACAGAAGAGGAGATAGAAAGGTAGAGAGAGACTGAGAAGAGCAAAGATGGAAGAGAGAAGATGTGAGAAAGAAGACAAGAAGAGGAGTGTGAGAAAGCAAGAGAGAGAGGCAGCGCAATAAAAAGAGAGAAAGGGAAGAAGAGAGATAGCAAGAGGGAGAGAGAGAGAGAGAGAGGGAAGAAGGAGAATGTATAGAATATAGAGAGAGAGAGGTAGAGAGGTAGAGAGAGGGAGTGAGAGGGAGAGAGACTAAGATAGGAGGAAGAGTGAGAGACTAAGAGAGGGAGAGATGAGGGAGGGATGAGGGAGAGAGGAGGGAGAAATGAAGGAGAGATGAGGGAGAGAGAGGAGGGAGAGAGAGGAGGGAGAGAGAGGAGGGAGAGACGAGTGAAAGAGAGAAATAGAGAGCGAGAAAGTGGAGAATATATAGAAAATAGACAGACAGACAAAGAGTAGGAGAGAGAGGAGATATAGAAAAAGGCTGAAAGATATAGAGAAGGTAGAGGAGTGAGCAAGAAGAAAAACAGTGATGAAGCATGAAACAAAGAGAGACGGTGAGAGAGAAGAGAAGAGAGAAGCGACGAAGGTATTACTAGGTTAACGAGAAAAGAGAAAAGCAAAGCGACAAAGACAAAGAGTGTGAGAAAAAAAAAAAACAAAACAAAAAAAAAAACAAGTAAGAAAGTTATAGTCGAGTATGCTCGACTATATAATACTCGGTGCCCAAAGTTATATTAATGTTAATGTTGCCGTGTGTGGGATGAGAACAGCAAGCAGAATATATATACTTTATGGGATCGGCCACGCCTCCTTATGGGTGTTACATACATTTGCTGCTGTCACAAACTCAATATAATCTTGGTACCCAATGGGCACCGAGTATAAAAAGGAAGAAGAAGGAAGGCGAACAATATCTTTTGCTTGTGTTGCACAGTTAGTAAAACAGTTTTGCACAGCCAGTCGATGCACAGCAGTTTTTTTTTTCCTTGCACGCAATACCCTGTAATTAACAAAGCATTTGTCAGAGCATGATACTGCTAGAATTTTGACAACTCTTAACAAAATGAAATTCAACAATTAGCAAAATAAATAAACATTTTGTCAAGTCTTCAAAAAAGTTGTAAGCAAAAGCAGAAATGTAGCTTGAAGCTATACAGGGTGACGCTGCTGCGACTAGCGCGTAAATTTACTCTTAAATTTGCTTCTTTTTTTCTTTTGCATGTTCTGCTGCTTCATGCTCGCTGTGTGTTTCGCTATGTGTTGCTGTTGTTGTTGTTTTTTCTTGTGCCTTGTAGTTTGCTGCCCGCACTTTCTAGTACAACTACTACTATTAGCATCATCCTTTGCCTGCAGATTTTTTGCTTTCCTTTAACGCTCCTCCTCTACTCTTCTCTCTCTTACTCTCTTGTCTAAGAGTTTCTTTTCTGCGGCCGCTCAATTCATTCATTCGTTATGGCCGCGCAGCAACAAAAGCGTGAATTACCGCCATTTTGTGCACTTTGAACGCCATGTTGCCAGTTTTTATCGTTCTTCTCATGCTGCTTCTCTTTACTTCCCGCTTGCGTTCGCTCTTCATCTATTTCATCTTTGTATTGCTCTTGTCGTCGCTTGCAGGGCTTTTCAGCAAAGTAATTGCCCGGTGCCAAAGCTAGCGCCAGCCTCAGTGTTGTATTCAACTACTGCATGCCGCTTGCTGCCTGCTGCCTGCTGCATGCTGCCAATGCTTTCATTTTGCTGCCTTTTGCTGTATAGAGTCGCCTGCATCTGCAGCTTTTGCTACATAGTTGCGACGTCTTATTGAAACTGATAATTGATTTATGTACTTATTTATGCTCATTTTTAATTAATTAATACGCTTAGCGCTTGGCAACACCAACAACAACAACAGCAACAACAAGAAAAATAAAAAGCAAAAAGAGAAAACAACAAAATTGTCGCATAATGCAATTTTCTGCGCTCTTCTTTTGCCTTTGCTTGCTGTAAAGTGCATAAATCATAAAGCTTTTGACATTTATTTGATTTGCATTTAAAGAGCGAAATGGCAATAATTGATATTCTATAAATTAAGAGTTGCAATACTGCAAAGAGTACATATAGTAAAGCTGCTCTTAGCATCCACATACTTAACAATTAAATTGATATTGCCTATGTAAAGAGTACGCATAGCATACAACAAAGCATTGCACTTACAATCCACACACACACACACCACACAACATGCTGCTCTTAGCATCCACATATTAAAGCTCACACAATGCACACGGCAATGCAAATATGAAATACACAAACAATGCTCTTACAATGCATATGCAATACACAGAAACACACATGTAAATTTATTGATAATATTCTACTGTTGCCTGGCCACAAACATGCAAATGTATTTTAAATATTAACTAAATATGCGGTCAACTTTGTCGTTCCACTGTACAACAACAACAGCAGCAACAACAACAAGAGGCAGACAAAATAAAATGTAAGAAGAGAAGAGAAATTACTACTGCTAACAAAACAGACCACAATAAGAGCTGCAGCAAAAATTGTACTCATCAAATTTTCATTATTCATAATTAACAAACCGCAGTCGCAGCCCAAAAGTGCCGAACAGAATGAACAGACGAACAGACAAAACCCCGTAACAAAAACCAAACAAACCGAAACAGGAACAAAAACAAAAAAAAAAATACAAAAATAGAGAAAAACCAAAAATATGAAAACGACAAATGAAATGAAACGCAACAAAAACCGACAAAATGCAATTATAGCTATGCTTCTCTATCACAGTCTCTCTCTTTCTCGCATTCATGCTCAATGTTTGTGAGTTACTGTGCGATTAAATTGCTGACAGTGTGACCATATTCGAAAATAAGTCTCAATATTTAGCTGAATTTATTGTGAAAGAAATAATATTAGAAAATGTAATAAAGTTAATAGTGTAAATAGTAGTAGAAAATGTAATAAGCAAAGAAGTAGAAAAGGTAGTAGAACTAGCAGTGTAAATAGTAGTAGAAAATAAATATAATTAGAATTTTATTTATTAAATTAGAATGATGTAAAAGAAAATATATAAAATAGTAGTAAAAAATCTTGTCATAATAGTAGTAGTAAAAATAGTAGATAGAAAAGGCAATATATTGAAGAGATAGCAGTGAAAGTGCCGGAAAAAGTAGTAAAAATATTAGTCGTAGATCAAATACAAATAATTGTAGAAATTGTAATATAAATAAAATAAAAAATATATAAAATAAAAAATTAAAAGAAAAAAGAAATTATAGTAAAAATAATATATAAAAATAAAAAATATATAAAATTAAAAAATAAAAATTATATAAAATAAAAAATGTAAAAAAAAAATATATTTAAAATATAAAAAAATAAGAAAAACAAATGTAGTAAAAAAAATATAAATAATATAAAAAATATAAAAAATTGAAGAATCAAAAATATATAAAATAAAAAACTATAAAATATATAAAATAAAAAATTTATAAAATACAAAATTAAAAGAAAAAATAAATTCCAGTAAAAATAATATATAAAAATAAAAAATATATAAAATTAAAAAATAAAAAATTTATATATATAAAATGTATAAAATAAAAATATATTTAAAATATAAAAAAATGAGAAAAAAAAATTGTAGTAAAAATAATATAAATAATATAAAAAATATAAAAAATTCAAGAATAAAAAATATATAAAAATAAAAAAATATATATATAAAATAAAAAAAAAAATATATATATAAAATAAAAAAATAAAAAAATACATAAAATAAAAAATATATAAAAAAATATATAAAAAAATATATAAAAAAATATATAAAAAAATATATAAAAAAATATATAAAAAAATATATAAAAAATGTCCATATTTTTATTAGTAAAAATAGGTTATAAAATCATTGTATAAACTCTGACTCTCTCAAAACTCTCTAAAAAAAAAAAAAAAAAAAACAAAGTATAGAAACATAAATATAGCGCTATGCCAGAGTAAGCTATTGTCTATTAGAAGACCACAGCAAACAGTTCTTTCAGTTGCAACATTCATTGGATTTTTTTGTTATTTTTGGTAGCATTGGCATTGCATTGGCATTTCATCGAAACGAATTGAAAAAACAAATGTAAAAATCAGTTGGAAAAGAACAAAAAAAAAAGAAGAAAATATTTGCTATCCCTTTTCCGCAGCGGTAGCGGCAGTAGGAAACTCTTTGCTTGTGGCATTATGCGGTCAGCTGGACCGGACATGGACAAACGACAGAGTGCGACAGACATTTGCAAGGCTCTGTGCAGATTGCAATCGCAGAACATAGGACAACAGTAGGATAATTGGACAACAGGACAACGGAATAACGGAATAACGGAACAACAACAGGATACAGTTATGACCATCGCTCGTTGGCTGACTGTATGACTGTATGTCGGATGCTGACCAAAACCTGGGAGCTCATAAACTTCCATTACGTTTGAAGAAGCAAAACTCACAGCAAAATCCATTTGTATATTTTTACTCTTATATGTAGATAAATGTCTGTCTCTCAGCTCTGTCTGTCTCTCAGGTCTGTCTGTCTCTCTATCTGTCTGTCTGTTTGTTTATTTGCGTGTGCGTGTGTGTGTGTGTGTATGCTGAGTACTCACAGCGCGCATTGTCATAACGCGCATGTTATCCTTGTTATTGCTGTTGTTGTTGTTGTTATCCTTGTTATTGCTGTTGTTGTTGTTGTTGTTGCTGGCATCGCGTGTATATGAAAATTAAAATTGTTGACAATTGCCATTTTTTTTTTTTGCAGCTGCTCGTTGTCGTTGTTGTTGTTGTTGTTGTTGTCATTGTGTTGTCAGTGTTGTTACCGCGTTTGTTGCATGCAACTGCCACTGTTGTTGTTGTTGTTGTTGTTAGCTGGCAATGCCACACGCAACTAACCGCATTTTGATTGCTATGCATTCGCCTGATTCGTGCTCTACGCCAAATTGAATGCATTTTCCGTGCGCACAAAAAAAAAAAAAAAAAAATCCAGAAAAATGAAGCGTTGCATGTTATATGCAGCAAGCTACCATATCTCCCACTACTGCTGCTGCTGCTGTTGCTGTTGCTGCCACACGCATATACACTTCAAGCACAGACTCTGAGTTATCATGCCTCCCCCTTCCCTCGCAGCCTTAGCCTCAGCTTTAGCGACTGTTTCTGTTTGCTTGACAATTTTCTACTTTGATTTGTTGCCTTGTTTCTTTCAGCTCCCATCGCTCAGTTCCCAGCGTCAAGCTCCCAGCGTCAAGCATTGCCAACGCGCTTTTGCAGTTTATCACAAAAATATTTATATTAATTTGCTCTACGCTCAAGTTGAGCTTTTTGCCTACAGTTGCAGTAGAGCAAGCACAGTAAGAGTGAGAGAGAGAGAGAGAGAGGGGGGGGGGGGAGGGGAAGAATGTATGCAAGAGAACTTTGCGGTTATTTTAGCAAATTATTTGAGGTCGCATTGCAACGCATCGCAGTCGCAGTCGCAGTCGCAGTTGCATTCAACTTCAATTTCGTAATTATATCTATGAAATTTCGAAAGATGTTGCCACAATGAATTAACGGTAACATTCACAGTTATTCAGCAAGTATTTATAAGATTATGTAAGGCAACGACTTGCAGATACCCGGTAAAAATGTTTTATTTTATAATAAATATAAAAAATAATAAATGGAAAGTAATTTTTAATAATTGTCATATAAGTTTCAGTAGTTTTATTCGTATAAACTATAAAATACCCGGCATAAAGTAATAAAAATTTGAAAATTTTGCATTTGCCTTATGAAATTTTTATTAAATTTGCTAGAAACTATTTTTGCTTTAACTTAATGGAACGACTATGAAATACCCGGTAGTTGTGTTTTTTAAATTATTATTATTATATATTTGAACTGTATAAATAGCGCTATATGTCTATTACACTTGACAGTCTATCAACTACCGGGTATAAAATGCTGGGCATATTGCGGCTTTTCAGCTACATACAGCTACACACACATACATAGAGAGAGACAGAGAGAGAGAGAGAGAGAAATAAACACACGTAGCAATGTGTATTTAGTTGGGGTTTTGCGTGATTTATGTCGTCTGGTCAACACTCCGCACTTCCACTGCTACTCATTACTCACTTTCCTTCTCCCTCTCACACTCTCTTTCTCTCCTACATAGCAAACCCGCTCATTACACATTTTTAGGCAATGAATTGTGCATTTTGCATTTTGCTTTTGCATTTTGCATATTGCATATATGTATATATAGCACATATAGCATATAGAGCACGCTCTAGTCAAATATTTTGATAACACAGGACGTGACACAGGGGCAGCATTTTGGCTGGTATTTGGCAGTCGTTGCGGTCGCACAATCAAAATATGTGCAATGCAATTCGCATTGGTTTTTGTGGTTCCACTCGCTCGCTTGTTGTGTTACCCTCAAAACATTCGCAATCGTTTATCTAATTTCAAGTGAAATTATTTAGTGCCCGACAACAACACATTTATACACATACACACTGAGCTTAACCTCAGGCCAATCAATACTTAAATCGCTTAACTAAATCTAAATCTAAATCTGCATATGAAAAATTGCCAACTATAACGTAAAATTCAATTTTCAACGTAACTTGAGAAAAAAAACAAAATTAATTGCATTTGAATTTAAAGCATAAAAAAAGTGAATTATATATAATTATATTCTTAACAGTTGAAAAAACTTGTGCTAGAAAAACAACACAAAAGCGCCACAGGCTGTGGTTGTTGTTGTTACTGTGTGCGTGTGGCAAAATACCCAAAAGCAAAGTAAAATTATAAATAAATAAATTTCTAAGAATATTTCGCAATTACAATTTTCACTTGCTTATTAAATTTACACTACAAGCAGTAACTACTTCTGGCATGCTTTAAATTCCCGCTGGGCTATTGAAATGTGTAAGCTTTCACTGGGCATCACTGAGCAGCTGCTGTAGTTAGAGCAGAGCAGAACGCTATGTCTAGCCTGAGCATGAGCTTGCACTCACTAGCGCGATCTCACTTACACTTACACGAAACGGCTTGCTCTTCTCCTCTTCATCTGTTATGCTCTCTCTTAAGTTCATTAAGCCACAGAATATAACATAATTATTCACTTACAATTTGCGCAACGGCGCCTTTGCCTTTGCCGTTTGCCTTTGCCTTTTGCCATTGCCTAGCAGACAGCTTGCTAGCTTGTTTATGTGGCGTATACGTAATTTTGTTTAGCTTGGTGTTACCTTTGAAAAGATTTGACATGCATAGACTAGACGCACTGACTAAGCAAAGAGAGTGAGTGAGTAGAGAAAGATAAAACTTTAAGCAGTATTTGCTGCAGCATTTGGCAGGAGTGTAGTGGGTGGGGTAACGAGGGGGTCAATGTCAATAACAGTTTGAGCAAAGTCAACAAAGACAGCGACGGCTGCTAATGCCATTAGACGGAACACAAAACCAATGTAGATATTGAGAAAGAGATAGATGGAGAGCGTGGGAGGTTGAGTGATTGAGAGAGAGAGGGAGATAGAGAGTGAGCTAAGACAATGAAGGCAACGTTGTGCGTTTTGTTAAAAACCGCAGCTCATTGCGCGCCACTCTCTCTGTCGCTCTCTCCCCTCTCTTCTGCTCTCTTCCATCTATATTTTATATATAAAACCAACATTGACTTTCGTAGCTGAGGCATAGGCCAAAACCCTTAAGATAAAGGACAACGCAACGGCATAGCGGGAACCTTGCTACATAAATTCCAACATTTTGCCAATAAGTTGAAAGGCGAAAGTTTTACATTGGCAAAAAAATAAAAAAAAAATAAAAAATGAGAAAGAGAAAGAGAAAAACCGACAAAAATATGCAAAGCAGTCATAATTTTACTTTACTTTGCTGCCAACGAAATATTTTTGTATAAAATTGTTGGGCAAACAAACTTTTTTATGCTTCAACTAATTTCAATCAGCTAACAAAAATGTGCGCTACGCCTCTTGCTCTCGTCTGCTCTCGCCCGCTCCTCTCTCTCTCATTCTTACTACTGTTACTGTTATTTTCTTGCCTGTGAAAAACCCGAAAAACACACGCAAAACTTTTGTCAATAATGCCGACGCCTTAAACCTTGCAAAACATCAGTTGCCACACACCCTACTCCTCTCTCGCTCTTTCTCACTCTCTCTCAATTCTCAAACACAATTTTCAATCCCTAACGATTGCCAGTGTCAAGACAAAAGGCACAAACATAAAGAGCACAGTGCTAGAAATGATCCATGCAACTTACCCCGCCGCCTGCCACCAGCCACCTGCCAGC
The DNA here is from genome assembly GCA_037044475.1 of Zaprionus obscuricornis. NCBI lineage: Eukaryota > Metazoa > Arthropoda > Insecta > Diptera > Drosophilidae > Zaprionus > Zaprionus obscuricornis. The sequence goes on along the minus strand of JBAMBR010004416.1, from coordinate 18,879 downwards.
TGCCACAGCAGCTACACCTGCCGTTGCTGCTGCTGCCGTTGCTGTTATTCGGCTGCTGGCAGAGTTTATTAAGTTGGATGTCACCTTTTTTGGCTTGTCGTCCGTCTGCTTGTCTTTCCTGTGCTTGCCGTCGCCCTTGTTGTCGTTCTTCTTCTTCTCGTTGTTGTTGTTGTTGTTGTTGCGCTGCTGCTGCTGCTGCTGCTCAACTTCCATAGCACATTGCAGCCCTTGGCTATTTTTCGTATGTTTGCAACTTTGTCTACATTTTGTTTTTGCTCCTGCTACCGCTGCTGCTGCTCTTGTTGTTGTTGTCACTTCATCAGCACGTTGCCGCTGCCACTGCCACTGTCACAAATATATATATAACAAGTCTGCTTAATTTCACTGCATAACAATAGCAATATTTCCACTGTTTCTCTTGTTCTTCATCTTACACTTCATTTTACTCTTCTTTTCATTTTCCTTTTTTCTTGTTTTTGCCTTTTTTTCACCTTTTCAACGCGTATTATTTTGTGTGTGTTATATTTTCTTTGAACGATTTGCATAATTGTCAATTGCCATCAATAAAATGTTTATTAAAAACTTTGCACAAAAAAAAAACCAAAAAAAAAAAAACTTTGCCATCAATTGCTGAGCTTACCGTGGCGCTGTTGCTGCTGACTGTGCTGCTTACATATATCTGCAAATGCCTTTGTCTCACTCTCTCTCCCGCTCTCGCTGCTATAGTCACGGTCGCTTCTGCTGCTGCTTCCCTCTCAGCCTCGGCCGCTGCTTCTAACACTACAGCTACCGCAGCTACTTGAGCTTCGATCTCTGCTTCTACTTCGCTCTCTGCATCTGCTTCTGCTACGCTCTCTGCCTTTCCCTCTGCCTATACATATGTCTGCCTATATCTCTGCCGCTGCCTATGCATCTCTGCCTCTGCTTTTTACTCTGCCTTTTCCCCTGCTTCTTCTTCATTCTTCATGTGTGTGTTTTGCCACTTAGTTTATAATAATATTATAATATGTTTGTAATGGCAAAAATCTTCCAAAACTTTATCTGCAATTTCTGCTGCTGCTGCTGCTGCTTCCTCTGCTTCTGCTTCTTCAAATGTTGTTGCTGCTGCTTCATCTTCTATTACGTCTGCTGCTGCTGCTTCTTCTTCATCAGTTATTGCTGCTGCTTTTTCTTCAATTATTGCTGCTGCTTCTTCGACTTCAACTGCTACTGCTTCTTCTTCAATTACTACTGCGGCTGCTGCTTCTTATTCTTCCTGTGCTCTTCTTCTTGCTCGTCTATGCTTCTTGTGCAAGCCTATGCTAAGTCATTAATTAACTTTGCCGCCATTGTTTGCGAAATGCTATTTATTCTTGGCTTATCACTGTGCTCCCAAAAAGTGCCCAAATAACTAAATACAATGGAAAGGGGCAGCGTTGGTGCGGTGTGGGGAGAGAGAGGCACAGGTTAGCTGCTTTTTTCGTAGGTATTGAGTCGAAATCGCAAAGTTTTAATGAGCAGCAGCAGTAGCAACGGCAAAGACAGAGACAGCGACAGGTAAATTTCAGCTTTCTAATTAACATTTAACGAAAATTCATTAAACTTTGCACATGAGACGAAAAGTAATATTAAGATATACATATGTATAAACTAACAGTTAGTTTAGCACTTACATTAGTCAATGGCCATCAAAAGTAATCTAAAGATTTATTCCACATGTTTCTCACAATTTAATCCGTTTACGTTTTCCCACGCAATTTTTTGCTATGCCGCCGCTCTTTTATTTAATGAAATTCTTCGACAGCGACCTCTGTGCTTGAATGAAGAAACTAAACTACATTATCGTAAACAAAAGCTATATTAATTATTCTACTGTTAAGCCGCTAGATGGCGTGCAGTGCATAAAGCAACCCTATGCAATATTCAATGCACCTGTGCGCGCCTGTAAGCTTAAAGCACACATAAAATGAAAGCTCTTTATGAAAATTCTGGCAACGCTAAGAAATGTTTAAGCATGTGTTCTGCAAAATGCTGCAAAGCTATCATGTGTTTAGTGCTTGCGTTTCAGTCAATGTGGGTGGGTGTAGAGTCAGAGAGAGAGAGAGAGAGCGCGCGTGTTTTCGTCTGCTTAAAATTACTCTCTTGGCACGCATTTGACTACAGTTCGAATTGAATTTCAGTGCGTTCTCGAACAGCCTTTCATAACGTTGTGCTGCAAAAAAAAATAAAATAAAAGAAAAAAAAAAAAAGAACGGAATCGGATGAGGCGACTAATCCAATCGAATTGAACACAGGCCACAGACAAGTACAAGTACAACAGCGCCTCAAACACACACACACGCAAACACTCTCAAGAAGCAGAAAAGAGAGCAAAACGCAATGAAAGGAAAACAGTGACCAAACCAAAACGAAACCAAAACCAACAAAAAAAAAAACGAAAAGGAAAAAAAAGCAAAACAACAAAAAAAAAAAATGTTAGCATACTTCTGCGAGTTTGTATACTGATCAAATGTTAGTTAGTTAAGCGACATTTTTTTGCCAATACGAATAACAGTTTAATTAATTCACAACAACTAAACAATATACAATATAAAAAAAAGAAAAATGTGACCCAATTCCAAAGCGTGATTTGTGCGGCAGAAAAAAAAATAAAAGCAAAAGAGAAACTCAAACACACACACAAACACAATAACAGTAACAGTAACAACAACAACAACAAGAATAATAACAAGAGTTTGCGAGCATAACTGTAAATGCATTTTGCATTCGTCTAAATAAATTTTGTGACATGCAATAAAGAAAAGGAGCAAAATTCTTATCATTTGCTATATGCCGTTAGCTAAAAGTGCGCGAGTTGTAAGCACAGTGGGACAAATGTAATTATTTTGTGTTGTAATATTTACATATATAAAATTATATTATATATATATAGTATATATGTAATACTTCAGTCAGCAGTCAAACAGCAGTCGCCTTCCTCTTCCTCCCAAAAAAAATGCCTTTTGCTGCTCTTTTAACCAGCACAGCTGATTGTCAACTACGCTCCGCGGGAGAGCAGCATCAGCAGCAGCAGCAGCAGTAGCAGCAGCTCAGCTCAGCTTTCAGCGAACATGTTGGCTTGTTTGGTTTGAGACAGCGAGCGAGGCAGAGAGACTTTTGCTGTCGCTGTCGCTGCCGCTGTCGTTGCCTTTGCCGCCGTCACACCACATTCTCTTCGTTCATCAAGCAGCAGAACCGCAGCGTTTCCTTCACTCACAAACACACACACACGCGCACGTACACAGGCATAGAGAGAACTTTCCATTACGCTTTGACTTGACTCTCCCTTCCTTCCTTAGTTTCCTTCCTGTCGCTTAGCTTGGCTTCCCTCATTCTTTAAGCCTGTATTGCCTGCTGGCTAACGTAACGAGTTTTGAGACACGCACGCCAGCCAACAAAACAAAAGCGCCCCACGACACAGACACAAGCACACGGACTTCCCCCCCTCCCTTACTCCAACAGTAATATAGCCATAATCAAAGGTAGCCATAGCCATAGCCATTGCCATCGACGTTGACGTCGAAGTCGACGTTGACGTTGCCTTAGCCCAGGTCAACAGCTCGGGGGTGCACGCACGTGTGTGTCTGTGTGTGTGTGTCTGTGGTAAGTGCATAAATTGTATCATCTCGATGGTACTTGGCATGTTTTACAGGCCACTGAATGAGCGAATAATGAAATATTTATAGTCTTTACGTAGTAGGCATCTCTGATCTTTTACCCCTCTTTGCTGCTGCTGCTACAGCTACAGCTACTACAGTTAACAGTTCCGGTCAACATACAAAAGCAAAGTCGTAAGCTTAGCATCTACAGCAGTAGCAGCAAAAAAAAAGGATAAACCTGTCAAAGTATTTGACATGGAGAGCAAAACTCGACAAAAATAAAAATACATTAATGTACAGTTAGAGTTACAGTTACAGTTACAGTTACAGTTACTTCGTTGTCAGACATGACAAGTCGTCAAGTTAGTTAATTATGCCACAAACACGAAACATCTTCTGTTTCCCGGTAACGGTTGTTATTTATATCCGACCCTAAACATATATTTTTCAAGTCTATAATTTTCGCCAGGCTTTAACTATATTTTACATATGCTGAGCGTAATTTTAAATTTCATTACAGAAAAAATTGTAATGTGCCTTAAGCAGCAAAATAAATGTTGTGTGTGATGTACGCAATGTAATGTAATGATGTATGTATAATGCATGAGTTTTACATTAGATTTTACAGCGTGATTTCTGCCTGCTGTGAAGTCGCCAGTTGCCATTCGCTCACATAACACTCAACACTCAGTCGACCCGCATTTCCGTTTCTTTTTTTTTTTTTTTCTGTTATTTGTTTAAATTAAAATGAGAAAAATCATTATTTCACATGCTGCAACGTATGGAATAACACCTGTTTTCTCAGGAATATATATATATATATATATATATATTTATGTTTGTGCCCGGCACTCAAATAAATTGAGGAAGATCTGTTTTCATTCTTTATGTTCTTGTTATTATTGTTGTTGTTGTTGCAGTTGTTGTTTTTTATTTTATGCCACTTGTGTTGGCAGTGAAAGTGCTTGGTGCTTGGTGCTTGGCATCCTCTTCCCCTCAAATATTTTCCTACTCTTAAACCAAATGCTACACTCAGACATATTCAACACCTTGCATACATGCATAACATATGTCTGTCTGTCTGTGTGTGTGTGTGTGTGTTTAGTAGTGCATATATATATTTATATATGTATATGTGTCGGCACTTCGATTGCTGCTGCTGCTGCTGTTGCTGCTGTTATTATTGTTGTTCTTGTATTATTCATAACTTCGGCAGCTGCAGCCACACTTTGTGGCACATTCAACAGGGGCAACAAGAGAAATATATTCAAACATTTTTTTTTCTTTTTCCTATATAATATTTCTGCTTTCGGTCATTTGAAAAATTTTATAACAATTTTTCTCATTTTTTTTTTCAGTTTTTCTTTATGTTTCCTTTTTTGCATATTTATTTTTTTTTTTTTTGGTTTTTCTGTTTCAGTTTTTAATTGAAAACATATGCACACCTAAGTAGCATTTGCTGTCCCTCTCTGTCAGTCTCCCTGTCTATCTGTCTGTCTGTCTGTCGATATGTTTTCTAAATATAATCATAATGTATTTCTTTAAACATTTCTTTTTTTTATTCGATTTATAGGGGAAAGTGTCTACGATGCGCTTCGACAACAAAATATTCAATTTGTTTTAGAATCAACAAAACTACAAAGAGATTTCATATATTTTTTTTTTATCTATTTTAGAGCAAAAATTGCCACAAAATATATACAAAAAAAAAGATAGAAAAAAAAACCAGCATACAATTTTTGATGGCAAAGTTTATGGGGGAAATGCTTGAAATATATTATGATTGAGATTTATTGCATATTATTTTACACTTGCTGAGGTTATATTTATTTTATATAGAAGTTTGTAACGCATAGAAACAGACGTAGCACAAAAGGCATGAATTGGACTACTATAACATATAGCTGCCGTAGAAAAAAATCCTTGGAAATTGATTGGAAATGAATTCTGTCGGACTTTGTTCTATAACTAGACTTCTAAACTAGCTGACATTTGGCATAAAGACTTCTCATAACCCTAAGCTGCATATATATCAAAACGAAACTGATCGGACTACTCTAACATATAGCTGTCATAGAAAGGATGCCTTGGAAATTGAGTTTTTGCAGTAAAAACTTGTTTATTTGTTAAGTTATGCAACTGAAACTTAGGGAAATGAAGTTTAGTAACGCCTAACAACTATGAACTAAGTTTCATACCAATCAGAATACTAGATCATATAGCATACATAGACACTATAGGCCAAACCTGCTTGGAAAGCTTGAAAGTGTATAAAATCTTCGGCATGTCGAAGTTAACTTTACATTTTTTGTTATTTTATTAGTTTTGGAAAAGGGTTTTTGTTGGTTTTTCAGTTATTAGTTTATGTAAATACTAGAATGATCTATGAGGGAATATTTTGAAAAATTTAAAACTCTAAGAAAAAAAAAAAAAACAATCAATCAAAGACTCTCGTCTCTCCCTCTCACTGTGCTCTAACATTGCATTAAGTTTATCTTGAGCTTGTCATTGAGTTTATTTTCTATAGGTAAACTCTTACTCTTTCTCCCTCACTCTGCTGCCCTTGCATCTCGCTGTCTGTTGAATAATACAAAGCATATGACATGCAATATTGTCAAGCTATCAGCTTACACTGTCCGAGAATATTCTAGGAAAATAGGATGGACATACAAACACACAGACACAAAGATAAAGAGAAAAAGAGAGTGAAAGACATAAATAATTACAGCTAATTGAAATGTAAATCGATGCAAAATCAATTGAAACACAAACACAACATGTGAATATCTACGAGTTTTGCATTAGAATTACATTTTTACTTGCCTGCCGGGCATATACACACAGAGTGAGAGAAAGAGAGTGAAAGAGTGAGAGAGAAATAGAGAGTTATTGAGGAGGCTCCATCAAAATTTAAGGTAATACATTAAGCATTATTTTTTTTTATATATAAATTGTCTACTATGCAATTTATATATAAAAAAAATAATGCTTAATGTATTACCTTTAAATTTTGATCGAGTTTCTCCTCAATCGGTGTTGCCATTGTATCGGAGAGCTTCATATTTTCTGCAAGTTAATGAAAAAGAAAACATTTTTTGACATAAATAAGACAAAGGCAAAGAGACAGAGAGAGAGAGGGAAAGGGAGAGTAAGGATATTTTTGCTGACATTCACAGTAAATTGAAGCACTTAGCATTGGGGGAGGGGCGGGGGGTAAACATTTTAGTTAATCCAAGCAACTATAGTTAAGTTTCATATTGTTCAAGGACTGCCAGGATGTGTTGGGTAAATAATAATTTGCTATTGCTATGGTAACTCTCTCTCTTTCTCTTTCACTCTATCACTCTCTTTCTCTCACTCTGTGTATATATGCCCGGCAGGCAAGTAAAAATGTAATTCTAATGCAAAACTCATAGATATTCACATGTTGTGTTTGTGTTTCAATTGATTTTGCATCGATTTACATTTCAATTAGCTGTAATTATTTATGTCTTTCACTCTCTTTTTCTCTTTATCTTTGTGTCTGTGTGTTTGTATGTCCATCCTATTTTCCTAGAATATTCTCGGACAGTGTAAGCTGATAGCTTGACAATATTGCATGTCATATGCTTTGTATTATTCAACAGACAGCGAGATGCAAAGGCAGCAGAGTAAGGGAGAAAGAGTAAGAGTTTGTCTATAGAAAATAAACTCAATGACAAGCTCAAGATAAACTTAATGCAATATTATAGCACAGTGAGAGGGAGAGAGAGAGTCTTTGATTGATTGTTTTTTTTTTTTTCCTAGAGTTTTAAATTTTTCAAAATATTCCCTCATAGATCATTCTAGTATTTACATAAACTAATAACTGAAAAACCAACAAAAACCCTTTTCCAAAACTAATAAAATAATCAAAAAATGTAAAGTTAACTTCGACATGCCGAAGATTTTATACACTTTCAAGCTTTCCAAGCAGGTTTGGCCTATAGTGTCTATGTATGCTATATGATCTAGTATTCTGATTGGTATGAAACTTAGTTCATAGTTGTTAGGCGTTACTAAACTTCATTTCCCTAAGTTTCAGTTGCATAACTTAACAAATAAACAAGTTTTTACTGCAAAAACTCAATTTCCAAGGCATCCTTTCTATGACAGCTATATGTTAGAGTAGTCCGATCAGTTTCGTTTTGATATATATGCAGCTTAGGGTTATGAGAAGTCTTTATGCCAAATTTCAGCTAGCTTGGAAGTCTAGTTCTAGAACAAAGTTCGACAGAATTGATTTCCAATCAATTTCCAAGGATTTTTTTCTACGGCAGCTATATGTTATAGTAGTCCAATTCATGTCTTTTGTGCCACATCTGCTTCTATGCGTTACAAAGTTATATATAAAATGAATATAACCTCAGCAAGTATAAAATAATATGCAATAAATCTCAATCATAATATATTTCAAGCATTTCCCCCATAAACTTTGCCATCAAAAATTGTATTCTGTTTTTTTTTTTCTATCTTTTTTTTTTGTGTATATTTTGTGGCAATTTTTGCTCTAAAATAGATAAAAAAAATATATATGAAATCTCTTTGTAGTTTTGTTGATTCTAAAACAAATTGAATATTTTGTTGTCGAAGCGCATCGTAGACACTTTCCCCTATAAATCGAATAAAAAAAAGAAATGTTTAAAGAAATACATTATGATTATATTTAGAAAACATATCGACAGACAGACAGACAGATAGACAGGGAGACTGACAGAGAGGGACAGCAAATGCTACTTAGGTGTGCATATGTTTTCAATTAAAAACTGAAACAGAAAAACCAAAAAAAAAAAAAATAAATATGCAAAAAAGGAAACATAAAGAAAAACTGAAAAAAAAAATGAGAAAAATTGTTATAAAATCGTTCAAATGACCGAAAGCAGAAATATTATATAGGAAAAAGAAAAAAAATGTTTGAATATATTTCTCTTGTTGCCCCTGTTGAATGTGCCACAAAGTGTGGCTGCAGCTGCCGAAGTTATGAATAATACAAGAACAACAATAATAACAGCAGCAGAGGCAGCAGCAATCGAAGTGCCGACACATATACATATATAAATATATATATGTACTACTAAACACACACACACAGACATATGTTATGCATGTATGCAAGGTGTTGAATATGTCTGAGTGTAGCATTTGGTTTAAGAGTAGGAAAATATTTGAGGGGACGAGGATGCCAAGCACCAAGCACCAAGCACTTTCACTGCCAACACAAGTGGCATAAAATAAAAAACAACAGCAACTGCAACAACAACAACAACAATAACAAGAACATAAAGAATGAAAACAGATCTTCCTCAATTTATTTGAGTGCCGGGCACAAACATAAATATATATATGTATATATATATATATTCCTGAGAAAACAGGTGTTATTCCATACGTTGCAGCATGTAAAATAATGATTTTTCTCATTTTAATTTAAACAAATAACAGAAAGAGAAAAAAAAAGAAACGGAAATGCGGGTCGACTGAGTGTTGAGTGTTATGTGAGCGAATGGCAACTGGCGACTTCACAGCAGGCAGAAATCACGCTGTAAAATCTAATGTAAAACTCATGCATTATACATACATCATTACATTACATTGCGTACATCACACACAACATTTATTTTGCTGCTTAAGGCACATTACAATTTTTTCTTGTTTCTCTTTTTTTTGTGCCACTGTAATGAAATTTAAAATTTACGCTCAGCATATGTAAAATATAGTTAAAGCCTGGCGAAAATTATAGACTTGAAAAATATATGTTTAGGGTCGGGTATAAATAACAACCGTTACCGGGAAACAGAAGATGTTTCGTGTTTGTGGCATAATTAACTAACTTGACGACTTGTCATGTCTGACAACGAAGTAACTGTAACTGTAACTGTAACTCTAACTGTAACTCTAACTGTACATTAATGTATTTTTATTTTTGTCGAGTTTTGCTCTCCATGTCAAATACTTTGACAGGTTTATCCTTTTTTTTGCTGTAGATGCTAAGCTTACGACTTTGCTTTTGTATGTTGACCGGAACTGTTAACTGTAGTAGCTGTAGCAGCAGCAGCAGCAGCAAAGAGGGGTAAAAGATCAGAGATGCCTACTACGTAAAGACTATAAATATTTCATTATTCGCTCATTCAGTGGCCTGTAAAACATGCCAAGTACCATCGAGATGATACAATTTATGCACTTACCACAGACACACTCACACAGACACACACGTGCGTGCACCCCCGAGCTGTTGACCTGGGCTAAGGCAACGTCGACTTCGACGTCAACGTCGATGGCAATGGCTATGGCTATGGCTACCTTTGATTATGGCTATATTACTGTTGGAGTGAGAGAGAGAGTGAGGAAGGGGGAGTTGGAGTCCGTGTGTTGCTCTGTGCTTGTGTCTGTGTCGTGGGGCGCTTTTGTTTTGTTGGCTGGCGTGCGTGTCTCAAAACTCGTTACGTTAGCCAGCAGGCAATACAGGCTTAAAGAATGAGGGAAGCCAAGCTAAGCGACAGGAAGGAAACTAAGGAAGGAAGGGAGAGCCAAGTCAAAGCGTAATGGAAAGTTCTCTCTATGCCTGTGTACGTGCGCGTGTGTGTGTGTTTGTGAGTGAAGGAAACGCTGCGGTTCTGCTGCTTGATGAACGAAGAGAATGTGGTGTGACGGCGGCAAAGGCAAAGGCAACGACAGCGGCAGCGACAGCGACAGCAAAACTCTCTCTGCCTCGCTCGCTGTCTCAAACCAAACAAGCCAACATGTTCGCTGAAAGCTGAGCTGAGCTGCGACTGCTGCTGCTGCTACTGCTGCTGATGCTGCTCTCCCGCGGAGCGTAGTTGACAATCAGCTGTGCTGGTTAAAAGAGCAGCAAAAGGCATTTTTTTTTTGGGGAAAGAGGAAGGCGACTGCTGTTTGACTGCTGACTGAAGTATTACATATATACTATATATATATATAATATAATTTTATATATGTAAATATTACAACACAAAATAATTACATTTGTCCCACTGTGCTTACAACTCGCGCACTTTTAGCTAACGGCATATAGCAAATGATAAGAATTTTGCTCCTTTTCTTTATTGCATGTCACAAAATTTATTTAGACGAATGCAAAATGCATTTACAGTTATGCTCGCAAACTCTTGTTATTATTCTTGTTGTTGTTGTTGTTGTTACTGTTACTGTTATTGTGTTTGTGTGTGTGTTTGAGTTTCTCTTTTGCTTTTATTTTTTTCTGCCGCACAAATCACGCTTTGGAATTGGGTCACATTTTTCTTTTTTTTTTATTGTATATTGTTTAGTTGTTGTGAATTAATTAAACTGTTATTCGTATTGGCAAAAAAAATGTCGCTTAACTAACTAACATTTGATCAGTATACAAACTCGCAGAAGTATGCTAACATTTTTTTTTTTTTTTTTGTTGTTTTGCTTTTTTTTCCTTTTCGTTTTTTTTTTTGTTGGTTTTGGTTTCGTTTTGGTTTGGTCACTGTTTTCCTTTCATTGCGTTTTGCTCTCTTTTCTGCTTCTTGAGAGTGTGTGCGTGTGTGTGTGTGTTTGAGGCGCTGTTGTACTTGTACTTGTCTGTGGCCTGTGTTCAATTCGATTGGATTAGTCGCCTCATCCGATTCCGTTCTTTATTTTTTTTCTTTTATTTTATTTTTTTTTGCAGCACAACGTTATGAAAGGCTGTTCGAGAACGCACTGAAATTCAATTCGAACTGTAGTCAAATGCGTGCCAAGAGAGTAATTTTAAGCAGACGAAAACACGCGCGCTCTCTCTCTCTCTCTCTGACTCTACACCCACCCACATTGACTGAAACGCAAGCACTAAACACATGATAGCTTTGCAGCATTTTGCAGAACACATGCTTAAACATTTCTTAGCGTTGCCAGAATTTTCATTAAGAGCTTTCATTTTATGTGTGCTTTAAGCTTACAGGCGCGCACAGGTGCATTGAATATTGCATAGGGTTGCTTTATGCACTGCTGTTTACGCCATCTAGCGGCTTAAAACTGAAATACATAACATAGCTTTTGTTTACGATAATGTAGTTTAGTTTCTTCATTCAAGCACAGAGGTCGCTGTCGAAGAATTTCATTAAATAAAAGAGCGGCGGCATAGCAAAAAATTGCGTGGGAAAACTTAAACGGATTGACTTGTGAAAAGCATGTGGAATAAATCTTTAGATTACTTTTGATGGCCATTGACTAATGTAAGTGCTAAACTAAATGTTAGTATATACATATGTATATCTTAATATTACTTTTCGTCTCATGTGCAAAGTTTAATGAATTTTCGTTAAATGTTAATTAGAAAGCTGAAATTTACCTGTCGCTGTCTCTGTCTTTGCCGTAGCTGCTGCTGCTGCTCATTAAAACTTTGTGATTTCGACTCAATGCCTACGAAAAAAGCAGCTAACCTGTGCCTCTCTCTCCCCACACCGCACCAACGTTTCCCCTTCCATTGTATTTAGTTATTTGGGCACTTTTTGGGAGCACAGTGATAAGCCAAGAATAAATAGCATTTCGCAAACAATGGCGGCAAAGTTAATTAATGACTTAGCATAGGCTTGCACAAGAAGCATAGACGAGCAAGAAGAAGAGCACAGGAAGAATAAGAAGCAGCAGCCGCAGTAGTAATTCAAGAAGAAGCAGTAGCAGTTGAAGTCGAAGAAGCAGCAGCAGCAGCAATAATTGAAGAAAAAGCAGCAGCAATAACTGATGAAGAAGAAGAAGCAGCAGCAGCAGACGTAATTGAAGATGAAGCAGCAGCAATAACATTTGAAAAAGCAGAAGCAGAGGAAGCAGCAGCAGCAGCAGAAATTGCAGATAAAGTTTCAGAAGATTTTTGCCATTACAAACATATTATAATATTATTATAAACTAAGTGGCAAAACACACACATGAAGAATGAAGAAGAAGCTGGGGAAAAGGCAGAGTAAAAAGCAGAGGCAGAGGTGCATAGGCAGCGGCAGAGATATAGGCAGACATATGTATAGGCAGAGGGAAAGGCAGAGAGCGTAGCAGAAGCAGAAGCAGAGAGCGAAGTAGAAGCAGAGATCGAAGCTCAAGTAGCTGCGGTAGCTGTAGTGTTAGAAGCAGCGGCCGAGGCTGAGAGGGAAGCAGCAGCAGAAGCGACCGTGACTATAGCAGCGAGAGCGGGAGAGAGAGTGAGACAAAGGCATTTGCAGATATATGTAAGCAGCACAGTCAGCAGCAACAGCGCAACGGTAAGCTCAGCAATTGATGGCAAATTTTTTTGTGTTTTTTACTTTTTTTTGTTTTGTGCAAAGTTTTTAATAAACATTTTATTGATGGCAATTGACAATTATGCAAATCGTTCAAAGAAAATATAACGCACACAAAATAATACGCGTTGAAAAGGTGAAAACAAGAAAAAGGAGAAGGAAAAGAAGAGTAAAATGAAGTGTAAGATGAAGAAGAACAAGACAAACAGTGGAAATATTGCTATTGTTATGCAGTGAAATTAAGCAGACTTGTTATATATATATCTAGGAAATATATATATATATATATATATATATATATATATTTGTGACAGTGGCAGTGGCAGTGGCAGCGGCAACGTGCTGATGAAGTGACAACAACAACAAGAGCAGCAGCAGGAGCAAAAACAAAATGTAGACAAAGTTGCAAACATACGAAAAATAGCCAAGGGCTGCAATGTGCTATGGAAGTTGAGCAGCAGCAGCAGCAGCAGCGCAACAACAACAACAACAACAACGAGAAGAAGAAGAACGACAACAAGGGCGACGGCAAGCACAGGAAAGACAAGCAGACGGACGACAAGCCAAAAAAGGTGACATCCAACTTAATAAACTCTGCCAGCAGCCGAATAACAGCAACGGCAGCAGCAGCAACGGCAGGTGTAGCTGCTGTGGCAGCTGGCAGGTGGCTGGTGGCAGGCGGCGGGGTAAGTTGCATGGATCATTTCTAGCACTGTGCTCTTTATGTTTGTGCCTTTTGTCTTGACACTGGCAATCGTTAGGGATTGAAAATTGTGTTTGAGAATTGAGAGAGAGTGAGAGAGAGAGAGAGAGGAATAGGGGATGTGGCAACTGAGGTTTTGCAAGGTTTAAGGCGTCGGCATTATTGACAAAAGTTTTGCGTGTGTTTTTCGGGTTTTTCACAGGCAAGAAAATAACAGTAACAGTAGTAAGAACGGGAGAGAGAGAGGAAAAGAGAGCAAGAGGCGTAGCGCACATTTTTGTTAGCTGATTGAAATTAGTTGAAGCATAAAAAAGTTTGTTTGCCCAACAATTTTATACAAAAATATTTCGTTGGCAGCAAAGTAAAGTAAAATTATGACTGCTTTGCATATTTTTGTCGGTTTTTCTCTTTCTCTTTCTCTTACTCATTTTTTATTTTTTTATTTTTTTTGCCAATGTAAAACTTTCGCCTTTCAACTTATTGGCAAAATGTTGGAATTTATGTAGCAAGGTTCCCGCTATGCCGTTGCGTTGTCCTTTATCTTAAGGGTTTTGGCCTATGCCTCAGCTACGAAAGTCAATGTTGGTTTTATATATAAAAATATAGATGGAAGAGAGCAGAAGAGAGGGGAGAGAGAGAGAGAGTGGCGCGCAATGAGCTGCGGTTTTTAACAAAACGCACAACGTTGCCTTCATTGTCTTAGCTCACTCTCTATCTCCCTCTCTCTCTCACTCACTCACTCTCTCAATCACTCAACCTCCCACACTCTCCATCTATCTCTTTCTCAATATCTACATTGGTTTTGTGTTCCGTCTAATGGCATTAGCAGCCGTCGCTGTCTTTGTTGACTTTGCTCAAACTGTTATTGACATTGACCCCCTCGTTACCCCACCCACTAAACTCCTGCCAAATGCTGCAGCAAATACTGCTTAAAGTTTTATCTTTCTCTTCTTCTCACTCACTCTCTTTGCTTAGTCACTGCGTCTAGTCTATGCATGTCAAATCTTTTCAAAGGTAACACCAAGCTAAACAAAATTACGTATACGCCACATAAACAAGCTAGCAAGCTGTCTGCTAGGCAAACGGCAAACGGCAAAGGCAAAGGCGCCGTTGCGCAAATTGTAAGTGAATAATTATGTTATATATTCTGTGGCTTAATGAACTTAAGAGAGAGCACAACAGATGAAGAGCAGAAGAGCAAGCTGTTTCGTGTAAGTGTAAGTGAGATCGCGCTAGTGAGTGCAAGCTCATGCTCAGGCTAGACATAGCGTTCTGCACTGCTCTAACTACAGCAGCTGCTCAGTGATGCCCAGTGAAAGCTTACACATTTCAATAGCCCAGCGGGAATTTAAAGCATGCCAGAAGTAGTTACTGCGTGTAGTGTAAATTTAATAAGCAAGTGAAAATTGTAATTGCGAAATATTCTTAGAAATTTATTTATTTATAATTTTACTTTGCTTTTGGGTATTTTGCCACACGCACACAGTAACAACAACAACCACAGCCTGTGGCGCTTTTGTGTTGTTTTTCTAGCACAAGTTTTTTCAACTGTTAAGAATATAATTATATATAATTCACTTTCTTCATGCTTTAAATTCAATTGCAATTAATTTTTGTTTTTTTTTTCTCAAGTTACGTTGAAAATTGAATTTTACATTTTAGTTGGCAATTTTTCATATGCAGATTTAGATTTAGATTTAGTTAAGCGATTTAAGTATTGATTGGCCTGAGGTTAAGCTCAGTGTGTGTATATGAATGTGTTGTTGTCGGGCACTAAATAATTTCACTTGAAATTAGATAAACGATTGCGAATGTTTTGAGGGTAACACAACAAGCGAGCGAGTGGAACCACAAAAACCAATGCGAATTGCATTGCACATATTTTGATTGTGCGACCGCAACGACTGCCAAATACCAGCCAAAATGCTGCCCCTGTGTCACGTCCTGTGTTATCAAAATATTTGACTAGAGCGTGCTCTATATGCTATATGTGCTATATACATATATATGCAATATGCAAAATGCAAAAGCAAAATGCAAAATGCACAATTCATTGCCTAAAAATGTGTAATGAGCGGGTTTGTTATGTAGGAGAGAAAGAGAGGGAGAGTGTGAGAGTGAGAGGGAGAAGGAAAGTGAGTAATGAGTAGCAGTGGAAGTGCGGAGTGTTGACCAGACGACATAAATCACGCAAAACCCCAACTAAATACACATTGCTACGTGTGTTTATTTCTCTCTCTCTCTCTCTGTCTCTCTCTATGTATGTCTGTGTAGCAGTATGTAGCTGAAAAGCCGCAATATGCCCAGCATTTTATACCCGGCAGTTGATAGATTGTCAAATGCCATAGACATGTAGCGCTATTTATACAGTTAAAATATATAATAGTTCACTAGGGTAAAAAAAAACACAACTACCGGGTATTTTATAGTCGTTGCCCAAAGTTAGTACTTAAAGCAAATATAGTTTCTAGCAAATTTAATAAAAATTTTCTAAGGCAAATGTAAAATTTTCAATAGTAGTTACTTAATACCGGGTAGTTTATAGTCTATACGAATAATAAATATAACATCTGTCGAAAATTTATTTTTCAATTTTTATTATTTTTTTTTATATTTATTATAAAATAAAACATTTTTACCGGGTATCTGCAAGTCGTTGCCTTATATAATTTTATAAATACTTGCTGAATAACTGTGAATGTTACCGTTAATTCATTGTGGCAGCATCTTTCGAAATTTCATAGATATAATTTACGAAATTGAAGTTGAATGCGACTGCGACTGCGATGCGTTGCAATGCGACCTCAAATAATTTGCTAAGATAACCGCAAAGTTCTCTTGCTTACACTCTTCCACTCTTTCCCCTCTTCTTCTCTCTCTCACTCTTACTGTGCTTGCTCTACTGCAACTGTAGGCAAAAAGCTCAACTTGAGCGTAGAGCAAATTAATATAAATATTTTTATGATAAACTGCAAAAGCGCGTTGGCAATGCTTGACGCTGGGAGCTGAGCGATGGGAGCTGAAAGAAACAAGGCAACAAATCAAAGTAGAAAATTGTCAAGCAAACAGAAACAGTCGCTAAAGCTGAGGCTAAGGCTGAGTGGGAGGGGGAGGCATGATAACTCAGAGTCTGTGCTTGAAGTGTATATGCGTGTGGCAGCAACAGCAGCGGCAGTGATGGGAGGTATGGCATACAACATGCAACGCTTCATTTTTCTGGTTTTTTTTTTTTTTTTTTTTTGTGCGCACGGAAAATGCATTCAATTTGGCGTAGAGCACGAATCAGGCGAATGCATAGCAATCAAAATGCGGTTAGTTGCGTGTGGCATTGCCAGCTAACAACAACAACGAAAACAACAACAGTGGCAGTTGCATGCAACAAACGCGGTAACAACACTGACAACACAATGACAACAACAACGACAACGAGCAGCTGCAAAAAAAAAATGGCAATTGTCAACAATTTTAATTTTCATATACACGCGATGCCAGCAACAACAACAATAACAACAACAAGAACAGCAATAACAAGGATAACAACAACAACAACAACAACAACAAGGATAACATGCGCGTTATGACAATGCGCGCTGTGAGTACTCAGCATACACACACACACACACACACACGCACACGCAAATAAACAAACAAACAGACAGACAGATAGACAGATAGAGAGACAGACAGACAGACTGGCAGACAGACAGACAGAGCTGAGAGACAGACATTTATCTACATATAAGAGTAAAAATATACAAATGGATTTTGCTGTGAGTTTTGCTTCTTCAAACGTAATGGAAGTTTATGAGCTCCCAGGTTTTGGTCAGCATCCGACATACAGTCATACAGTCATACAGTCAGCCAACGAGCGATGGTCATAACTGTATCCTGTTGTTGTTCCGTTATTCCGTTATTCCGTTGTCCTGTTGTCCAATTATCCTACTGTTGTCCTATGTTCTGCGATTGCAATCTGCACAGAGCCTTGCCACGTCTGTCGCACTCTGTCGTTTGTCCATGTCCGGTCCAGCTGACCGCATAATGCCACAAGCAAAGAGTTTCCTACTGCCGCTACCGCTGCGGAAAAGGGATAGCAAATATTTTCTTCCTTTTTTTTTCAACTGATTTTTACATTTGTTTTTTTCAATTCGTTTCGATGAAATGCCAATGCAATGCCAATGCTACCAAAAACAAAATATCCAATGAATGTTGCAACTGAAAGAACTGTTTGCTGTGGTCTTCTAATAGACAATAGCTTACTCTGGCATAGCGCTATATTTATGTTTCTATACTATGGTTTTTTTTTTTTTTTTTTTTTTAGAGAGTTTTGAGAGAGTCAGAGTCTATACAATGATTTTATTACTTATTTTTACTAATAAAAATAAGGAAATTTTTTATATATTTTGTTTTATATATTTTTTATTTTATGTATTTTTTTATTTTTTTTTTATATTTTAAATATATTTTTTTTATACATTTTATATATATAAATTTTTTATTTTTTAATTTTATATATTTTTTATTTTTATATATTTTTTATTTTATATATTTTTGTATTTTATTTTTATTACAATTTCTACAATTATTTTTAATTATATTTCTACTGCTATTTTTATTTATATTTCTAATAGTAGTAGATATAGAAATATTCTAATACTTTTTCTACTACTATTTCTATAACATTATAACATTTGCTACTAGTATTTCTACTGCCATTCATACTCCAATTTGATCTACTACTAATATTTTTACTACTTTTTCTGGCACTATCACTGCTACCTCTTCTATATACTATTTCTTTTTATTTTTCTATATACTATTTTTACTACTACTATTATACCAAGATTTTCTACTACTATTTTATATATTTTCTTTTACATCATTCTAATTTAATAAATAAAATTCAAATTATATTTATTTTCTACTACTATTTACACTGCTAGTTCTGCTACATTTTCTACTTCATTGCTTATTACATTTTCTACTACTATTTTCAGTATTAATTTTATTACTTTTCCTATTACTATTTCTTTCACAATAAATTTAGCTAAATATTGAGACTTATTTTCGAATATGGTCACACTGTCAGCAATTTAATCGCACAGTAACTCACAGACATTGAGCATGAATGCAAGAAAGAGAGAGACTGTGATAGAGCAGCATAGCTATAATTGCATTTTGTCGGTTTTTGTTGCGTTTCATTTCATTTGTCGTTTTCATATTTTTGGTTTTTCTCTATTTTTGTATATTTTTTTTGTTTTTGTTCCTGTTTTGGTTTGTTTGGTTTTTGTTACGGGGTTTTGTCTGTTCG
>JBAMBR010004413.1:0-50569 GCA_037044475.1 Zaprionus obscuricornis | reverse complement strand
TGTATGCTTTCATATGTAATACATATTATGTACATATGTGTGTAAAAACACACACACATACAAACTCACGCAAGAGCAGTATGAGTGAGCGATGCGATGCTCGGTTCCATTTCGCATTGTTTCTGTACAATCACCAGACACACATTAGCATATTGTACATTTCTACAACTCCCGCTTCGCCAGAATCGGCCGCGTTCTTTTATGCTCTTTGGCGTGAAATTAATTGGGTGAGTGTCTGATATGGGGCTTTAAGTATTGAATTACATGACAGTATAAGTCAACTTGGAAGACATGGCCGATATATCGTTTATAAACAATTAAGAAAACTACAGTTGCGCGTGCTCGATTGTGTGATACCGGGTACAAGAAACTTTAAAGTTGTGTATCTATCATGTTTATGATCTGAAATGGACCTAGACTCGGAGATAGACAGATGGACATACAGACATGGAGCAATTGACCATTTGCTGGTGTCACAAAGTCATTATACCTTTAGTACGCTATATATACTAGGTATAAAATGTATTAGGTTTCATTATCTCGGTGTAGCCATAAATTTAATTTGCATTAAGGAGATGTGGCAGACATCTCATATATTATAAAAATATACTTCAAATTCTTTATTCTTAATCTGCATCGACCGCTCAGCTTGTCCGTCTGTTTCAACTAATTTTGTATCGATCATATTTTCTATTCCGATTATTGCGTTTCAAACAAAATATACGGTATTTTTATTATTTTTAACAAGCAGAATTATCTTCGGCGGGACGAAAGGTCACATCCTTACAGGAATGCTTTTCCAAAGAAAAATTTTCAACCGAGCGATCCGCACACAGAAGATAACTTTACTTTGTTGTACCGTATTTCTTTAAATATATTGCCGTTAAAATGTATGCAGAAATATTTTTAAATAATTAATTACTACATCAGAAAATTTAAATTTAAGGGTACTCAGTATATTGCGGACACCTACTCTTGTAAATGACTGTAAATACTTTAAATACTTGTTTGTTTAATTAATGACATGGTAGAGTTTTCTGTCGAAAATTCAGGCACTCGCCAGAAATCACTTGTCTAATTTTGTGCGTTTATGACAGTACATTCATTTGCAAAAATCAAAATTATTCATAAAATGAAACGAACGTGAGATACATTAACAAATTTACAAAACTTGAAAAAGTTGGCCAAATAATTTGTAAAATTATCCTTATAAAATATAATATAGAAACTACTGTGGGCAGCCCGCAACAGCGGGCAGCGGATCTAAAACACTTAGACACGCCAAACGAGAGCCCATTATTACAATTAAAGCGCATAGAAATTAAATGACAGTCATTCGTAAGCAGTAACAGCAAAATTAACTCAGTAGCCAAGAGGCCGCCAAAATTGACATAGTAATGAGTCTGAGGTTCCTGCACTATGAAGGATGTACTACCTTCGAACTCACAAAAAACTGGATAGTTGGTATGGTAGACCCAGGAAAGTATTAATGTATGTACATATGTAAACATGTAAACATAAGAATCACTGACCAGCATTGAGTATATTCCCTAAGGACATAAGCTGTGGGATATACAGCTACCACAGGATTTTCGTGACCGCCGATAACTTTGCATTTTTGTTAAAAGCTTAGAAAATGGACATTTGGTAGTTGCAGTCAATGCTGATCATAATTTATAATTTGTAGGAGCCGCAACGAATCGTTATGGGTGTAAGAGACTATATACTGTCGGCAAGGGTATAAAAACTAAAATGTGTATAAAAAAATGTGTATCTTTGGGGTCTATTCTTTCTTGCAAATTATTATTTATAGTCTGTTGTAGAATAAAATCTTCTTGATTTTTCTTGTCTAGTTATTCCACGTCATTTTACACTAATTTAGGCTGTCTAAATCTTATCTAATATAACACGCTCTATCGATGACTATATAGTTTGAATTCAGGTAGGAAATATTAATATTGAGTAAATTTGTTTATTTTTGTTCTATTCTATCCTTTTAGCGCTGTCTCATTATCGTGTCGACGAGAAATTATAAACAAATTTTGCCCCGGAATGTTTAGCATACAATATGCGCGTTGCACAATAATTGACCGATCGCCATAAACATTTCCATAAACAATCGTTTGCAAATAATTTCTTTTGCAGCTGAAGGTATATTGTGCTGATGGTAATAGTTTTGGCTAAAACAATTTTAAAACTGGGATCTATCAGCCAATGCTAATGCCTCGCGCTTGTCTTGCACCTCAAACATTTCATCATGTGTGTTATAAATAGAAACCAAATAACAATTTCTGATTCAGGTTATATAACTATCGCGTGAGTCCTACTACTACTTACAACATTTGGTTACTATTTTGTGTAGCTATCTATTTTCTAAATCTAATTTAAAGTATCATTGGGACCATGAGCAATGCAAAACTTTTCTTAGTTTTATCTGGATAATCTAATAAAGATGTCTTTCCATGGAAGATATGTAATTTATGAGATTTTAACTCAGTTGTTAATGGTATTCAGGAATATATGTACATATATAGGGTCTAAAATGCTTTCTTCTGGGTGTTACAAATAAGTAAAAATCAGTCAATCAAGGGTGCTCGACTAAATGATACCTGGTTCTCAAAAAGCTTTGTAATTGTCTGTATGACAATTTATTTATTTTGCTAGTTCGATTTGGCTGTTTATGCTGATCAACGACTTACATACATATGGTATATGTATATACTTTAAGTCGCCTGTGTTTTACAAACTTAAAGACAAAAATAAAATACTCTTGGGATGGCCAAAAATTACAACGAAATTGACAATGAAGGCAGGAAGTGTTCTAAAAAATTGAAAAACCTCCATGTTTATGATCCGATTTGGACCAAATTCATACAGATCGTATGTTCCAAGTGTGCCTGTAGTGTAAAGTGTTATATGGTTTTGATCGATTTCTGGTAATGGTGTTCATATGGACGGACTTGGTCTCATCGACTCAACCTGAGCAAGAATATATATCGGTTAACCACGCCTCCTTATGAGAGTAACATACATTCCATAATGTCACAAAATCATTATACCTTAATACCCTATGGGTATTCGAACATAAAAAAAAAAGAGTTCCATTTCTCGCCACCTAGAACAGTTGCTTTGGGCATATGCCATACTTGCCTCTTCTAAGTCTCTGAGTTTTAACATACACTAAATATAAGCACTGATCATACAACTGACCATGCTTGTATGTTCAGTGATATAAATCAGAATCAGTGAGATGAAAACAAAACAGCTCTATTTACAAGACTCAATCTTTGTATAAAAATATTATTTTTTAAATACTTAAAGTTATAACTATGACTGTCATAGGAACGATTGGTTTGAAAAACATGTTGATGAGAGGTTGAAAGGGTATATAGTTTGTCGGTGTGACGAAGATTAATATTTTTCTCGTGCTTACATTTGCGTATACATTTGTCCTTGTTTAATGAACTAATGTCTAACGGAAAATACACTTAACGCTTGCACCAATTGTGCAATTTTTTTTGTTTCAATTTTTTTGTTTTATCACACGCCAATTTGCTCAGATAATCGAAACCGGATACCGACTACAAAGCACTTAAATTTTGCGCTTTGTGAAAAATAGTTCGTCTGTTCGAACTGAACTGTCCACGGCAAGCGAACGCAGGAGACTTGTTGATGTGCGTAAAGTCGTCAACAAGTTTACCATAGTCAATTCGTTTACATTTCAGAAAAGGACTGAGAGAATTTGGCAGAGGACGTTCCGTTTCGGTACAAATACCATATGCCAAATGCGGACGTAAAGATCCTTTTTGCAGCTGTAAGGAAATAATATTACTGTAAATATATAATTTTAAATGTGTTTTAAGTTTTAATTTATTTATGGTTTGCTTAAGTTAATATGCATTTTATATTTTTGAGATGTTAATTTTTAGATACTCCTGCTGTTTGATGCAAAATACCACTGTTAAACTCAAATTGAACTGCAAAGTTTCTGCATAAACTTAAATCAGATCATTAATTATTTATTTTACAGTATGTTTAAATACAGCAAATTTAAATTTAATTTAATGACATATGCAAAATATTTTGAGGGGCAGCAGCATTAAAAAAAATTTTAGGAAAAAAAAATATTGTAAATATTAACATAAACTGGTTACAATGTTGAAAAATATGGAAAAAAAATCATCGATATATACAATTCAAATATCGATAACCAAAAAATTGTTTTTTTCTTTCTTTGATGTCTTGTGAATGACATCGATTTGCTGTAATAATTGTAAGTTATAAGAAAAAAATCAGCGTGGTAAGCCGCAAATAGAACTACAATCTTATTAGAGAGTATTAAGTGCAACGTGTAATGTTAACTACAGACCAACTATAAACATTTTAACTGTGGCAAAACTCTACTTAATATTTTGCGAACGCCATGTTGGCCGCTGACAGATTCACATAACCTCAATCACAGGGCGTTTTAATTGTATTGGCAGCCAAAAAATTGTATAGTTACTTATTTTGTTTTGTTGCAGAAAACGGCATAAGTAATAAATACCATGTCACGATTCTTTGCCAATGGTTCCGACTCGGAGTCCGAATCCAGCGAGGAGGAGGTCCAAGCACCGAGCTATAACAAAGCCACTAACTTTGTAAGCAACATTTTAGTATAATAAAAATATAATAAAATAATATATATATTTTTTAAAGCAATTCAGCGATGATGAAGAAGAAGTGAAACGTGTCGTACGCTCTACCAAGGAAAAGCGATATGAAAATCTCACAGGCATCATTAAAACGATACGCAACCACAAAAAGATTAAAGATATTCCCAACACGCTCAGTAGCTTCGAGGATTTGACGCGCGCTTACACGAAAGCACTACCAGTCATATCCAAAGAGGAAAACGGTATTACACCCCGTTTTTATATTCGGTGTTTGGCTGAACTGGAAGATTTCATCAATGAAGTGTGGGAGGATCGAGAGGGGCGAAAGAATCTCTCAAAAAATAACTCAAAGTCTTTAGGTACGCTGCGCCAAAAGGTGCGTAAGTACATTAAAGATTTTGAAGATGATTTATTGCGTTTCCGAGAGGCACCTGACCAAGAAAGTGACGCTGATGATGGCGAAGGTGATGCTCCGGACAGCGATGCAGATCGAGCTGATGCTGACAGTGATAATGCCGTCGCCGCTATTGGGAGCGGTAAACTAGTTGAGCAACCAAAAGTTGCTAAATCCTTACCAGCCAAGGTGATTGCTGATGAGGACGATTCTGATGACTCCATCGACTGGGACTCTGATACGGAGTCTGAAACTGAGTCGTCGGAAGATGAAAATCAATACCAGAATATGCGTGAACGTTTCTTGAAACGCGCTACTGAAAAGGAAGAGAAGGATGACGATAAACGTAAAGATAAGCGCAAGGAGCAGAAGCACAAGGCCCGTAAACGTGCCGATGACGATGAAGATGGCGAATGGGAGACCGTTATCAAAGGAAATGTCGTTGAAAAACCGAAGATGTTTGAAAAGGATGCAGAGATAGACATACCCCTTGTACTGGCTAAACTGCTAGAAATTATGTCCGCCCGTGGTAAAAAGCGTACTGATCGTAGATTGCAAATTGATTTACTCTTTGAACTCCGTGACATTGCGGAGCAGCATTCTCTGGGTACACCAATAAGCGTGAAGATTCATTTTAACATTA
Organism: Zaprionus obscuricornis; assembly: GCA_037044475.1. Taxonomy (NCBI): domain Eukaryota; kingdom Metazoa; phylum Arthropoda; class Insecta; order Diptera; family Drosophilidae; genus Zaprionus; species Zaprionus obscuricornis. The sequence goes on along the minus strand of JBAMBR010004413.1, from coordinate 44,877 downwards.
TTTCTGCTATTTTCGACTATAATCAGAAGATATCTGAACCTATGAAATTGGAGCATTGGGCCCTCTTGCTCGAGGTAATGCAGAGCATGTTGAAACTGCTCCTTGCCAATCCAGATATTAACATGAACGAAAGTGTAGCTGAGGAACACGAGGAGTACGTAACAGCGCCGTTTTTTATTCGCGGTTGTCCTTTGGCCGCCGTCGAGCGTTTAGATGATGAGTTTACCAAATTATTAAAGGAGTGTGATCCACATTCGAATGACTATGTATCGCGACTCAAAGATGAAATTAATGTAGTGAAGACAATCGAACTGGTTGTCCAATATTTTGAGCGTTCTGGTAGCAACAATGAACGCTGCCGCATCTATCTGCGCAAAATTGAACATTTATATTATAAGTTTGATCCGGAGGTCTTAAAGCGCAAGCGAGGTGAGTTGCCTTCCACCGGTACAGCCTCTGCACCCTCTTCGGTAGATATAATGGACAAGTTATGCAAGTTTATCTATGCTAAGGACGATACAGATCGTATTAGAACGCGTGCGATTCTCGCGCACATCTACCATCATGCTATGCACGACAACTGGTTTCAAGCTCGTGATCTTGTCCTGATGTCTCATCTGCAAGATAACATTGATGCAGCAGATCCTTCGACTCGAATTCTCTACAATCGAATGATGGCCAATCTTGGCTTGTGTGCATTCCGTCAGGAGAATATCAAGGATGCTCATCACTGTCTAGTTGACCTAATGGTCACTGCCAAGCCTAAGGAGTTGCTCGCTCAAGGATTGTTACCGCAGCGGCAGCACGAACGTTCCGCTGAACAGGAGAAGATCGAAAAGCAGCGTCAAATGCCATTCCACATGCACATTAATTTGGAACTGCTGGAATGTGTCTATCTTGTTTCGGCAATGCTGCTGGAAATACCCTACATTGCAGCACATGAGTTCGATGCACGTCGTCGTATGATCAGCAAAACGTTCTACCAGCAACTGCGCTCTTCTGAGCGCCAGTCATTAGTAGGTCCACCGGAGTCAATGCGTGAACATGTTGTTGCCGCCGCCAAAGCAATGCGATGTGGCAACTGGCAAGCGTGTGCTAACTTTATCGTCAACAAAAAAATGAACACTAAGGTGTGGGATCTGTTTTATGAATCAGATCGTGTACGTGAAATGCTTATCAAGTTCATCAAAGAGGAGTCTCTGCGTACCTATCTATTTACATACTCCAACGTGTACACCTCCATTAGCATACCATCGCTTGCGCAAATGTATGAGCTTCCGTTGCCCAAGGTGCACTCAATTATTAGCAAGATGATTATTAATGAAGAGCTAATGGCAAGCCTGGATGATCCAAGCGAAACTGTTGTTATGCATCGTTCGGAACCATCTCGCCTGCAAGCACTGGCCATGCAGTTCGTAGACAAAGTTACCAACCTGGTCGATGTCAACGAGAAGGTATTTGACATGAAGCAGGGCAACTTCTTCCAACGTGGAAACATGGGCAACCGCGATCGTGGATACAATCGTAACCAGAACAATCAGGGCGGTAATTGGGGTGGACAGCGTCGTGACAATCGCAATCAGAGGAATCGCAACCAACGTGGACACCACAAGCAACAACAGCAGCAGCAACAGCAGCAACAACAAGTCCAAACTATTGATGAGGAGTAAAGAGATTGTCAAAAACACATACAATAGCTTATAAACAAATAAGTAGAAATTGAGAAACTACAAGTGATGGGCCAGTGGAGATATAGAAGAGGAAAAGTTGCCGCTAACATCTGTGGATAGGCCTCCGGTTCAGTGAATGTCAGCTGGGTCGGAGGCCTGTAGTCGTCTCTTATTTTCTATTTGTTTTAAAGCTCATTTCGATTATACAATTTTGATAACTGCGTTTTGTATCAACTTAAATCTAAAGTGCGCAAGTCTATAATTAAAAAAGGAACTAAACAGAAAAACAGGAAACAAGAAATTTAATTGACTTAAATATTTACTGACAACAGAAAATTAGATTTCATCATTTATTTAAAATTCGATTGAATAAAATTTTTTTCAAATCCAGTTAGTAACAAAAAATACAATTTTCATTTTACGAACAAATGCAACTAAACACCATACTTGCCTATTCGAAAGAGATATCGATTTTAATTTATCGAAACATCGACATCAAATTATACTGAAAACAACGCACATTTCATTATTCCATTGGATTATTTAACAAGCTAAAATTTATTAACTATACATTTGCAGTATGAACAGCATTGGCGACGATTGTAATGAATTAAAAAAACAATATGATGCCTGTTTCAACAATTGGTTCTCCGAATGTTTTCTCAAAGGCAATACCGATGATTCTATGTGTGCACCTGTTTTTAAGGTTTATCAGGAATGCGTAAAGGTGTGTTGTGGCACCCATTGTCCATGACTATTGATGGACACTCATTTTATCTTACGTATAACATTTCTTAACACTCGCACCTTAATCCCCCCAGCGTGCGATGCGTGAACAGAAAATTGAATTACGTGACATTGACACTGATTACACCACCGGCACCGATTATGAGAACAAAAACAATGCCAGTGGTACCAAACATCCAAGCAACCAATCTAAAAGCTGATAACGTGCGCATAGTTTAACAACATTTACCCCAAACGTCGCATTTGGATCGTCTAACATATAGTGCTCTGAAATCTTTAAAAATTAAATTCCTCTATAAAAAGATTTATATTAAAAATGGAATTTGTTACATTTTAACAAAGATTAATATATTTAAAAAAAAATTACTGAGATAATGTAGTTTATGTACTCCTTCCATATGAAGAAATAAAATTTTGCATGCATTTTGAAGCGAAAACAGTTTTCATACAAATACTCGGCTTTCAATCGAGCCGAAAAACTGAGATGCTATTATATTATATTTCATATTTATTAACCTTGCTTAAAAGGTAAATTGTATTCGGATAGCATTTATAAATATGATTAATTAAACAATGATGGTACCAAATCGAAACAGCAAATATTTAAGGTAACTTAGAAGAGAATAACTATAAATAAAGATATTCATTTGCTTCCAGATGTAAACTTGGACAATTTTTCCAGTAAAGTAATGTACGAGGTGTGCTCATGAACGGTTGCCAGATCCGAAAGCTTTTCGCCAAACTCATTACTTATGCCTTTCTCCTCCAGTAGATTCATAAGCAGATCGTACAAATAACCATCGAGAACATCACCAGCAACAGCATAAATTTTATCATTAAATTCTCCTTCATAAATAGACATTTCATCAATAGAGAAAATGTCGTTGTACTCGCCCTCCTGTGCTTCTCCCTCAAGGAAGGAGCACGTAAAGGACACGGTAGAAGATCCCTTTATTATGTCCACTTCAAATCGAGGCTTGCTTCGCATTTCACCTAGTTCTGGTTTATCGGAATTAGGATTAATCTCTGGCTCATTTTCGCTATCCACAGTGTGATTAACGTTAAAGCTAATAACAACTTTTTCTTTCTCAGTCTGCTTGCTCAGCTCTACATCCGAGCCATTGAGCTTTACGCTGAAACCCTCCAATGTGCTGGGGACAGATTTACCCTTTTGCACCTTACGCTCTGCAATAATCTCTTCTGTGAGAAACTCGACTAGTTCACGCTCACCTATAAATATATATACTTTTATATATTTCTTCGTATTTATAAAAGAATTTCATCAGCAGTACGCATTGAGGTTATGTAACTGTTCTGAAGCTATGTGCGGTCTTTACAGTCGTCTAAATAACTTTTACTAATTTAGAGATACTTACACTTAGTGTGAATATTGCAACCACAAGTACAGTTTGTACTTGGCTTATGCACATTCAAGACGGAATATTGGTTTCCGTCTGTATTCACCGACGCCGGCTGCTTAGTCATGAGCCACAGGCTGCGAGTAAACTGTCTTTTGCCCATTCCTGTAGATATGCTTACCAGACTAGCAAAAGGCAGAGATGCGATCCTCAATCTGTTCATTTTCTTATATAATACGTCTTCAATTAAAATAATTAATAGAAGAATGTGCTGCCGTAGAAGTGTTGCAACTGGTATCTCTCTTACATATGTACATAAAATGTTTATCGCCATATGTATCGATTGTAAAAGTACACATATGTATGTCTGCAGATATATATATGTATCGGTATAGTGAACTTTGATTTGAAGAAACACATTGTCATTTCTTGCAACTATTGAATTAATTTTTAATGAAACAGCTTTTGTTAATAATTGCCGAAATACAAAGTAATTCCGAATAATGTCATGATACAAATTGATTTAAGAAATATTTTTTTTATTAACATGGTTACCTTTCCTTACCAAGATCTGGCAACACTACAAACAAAAATGTGCGATTCGGTCAGAAAATTACAAACATATAAAAACGTTAAAGAAAAACTTCTCCTAAAAGTGGAGGATGAAAACGGTGATGAGTGTGATCAACATCCAAGGTGCTCTCACGGGCCAACAATATTGTTTTATCCACAGAGTCAAAATCCAAGCGATGGTTTCTTCGCCTGCTCTGCCTATCGCAATCCCAAATTGTGTAATTATCAACTTGATCAAAGAAAATGGAAAAGAAACTATTTCAACCGGCCTTCAGATGTCCGGGAATACCCGAAGTCAAGAACCGGGATTATACCTTTTGTTGATCCCACACACCATCTTAAAGCGCTATCGCAAGATGAAGTTCATGCACAGTACTTTTTCGACGTAAAGGCCTTAAATTTCTTTGAAGAACAAATTCGACTATTAGATATTAAGTAAATTGCAATCCTATATGGCTGCTTAAAACAACTTATGACCTATATTTAAATGATTTATTTTTTATAGGAAAATAATTTGCATTGGTGTACCGCGGCTCCACTTTCACCTGCGTCGCAAGGAAAATATAAAAAGCTTTTTACTTGATTTTGATGATCGGTTTAGCGAGTTCCTCAGCCCTCAGGAATTTTGTTTGTACAACATGTGTAATAATCACTTTTTCTACAGCCGAAAACCCTTTGAGATTTTCTTAAAATGCATCAAGTACGTTCATTCTCCATTCATTTATTACTGTTGTTTCAAATGAATTTATTGTCTTATTGTAGAAATGAACGGGTATTAATTGTAACCGACCCGCCTTTTGGTTGTAGAACTGAGCTCATTTCTAGCACACTACGCTCTCTTATGCGACTACATAATCGCATTAATTGTCTACCTGTTACGCCGCTACCGATTTTTTGGGTGTATCCATATTATATGGCAAACTATATAAAGCAGGATATGCCCGAGTTACAAGTCTGCGACTATAAACTTAATTACATTAACCATAATCGGTATACGAATGATGGGCCATTTCGTCGGACATATGGCTCTCCGGTGCGCGTCTTCACTAACGTACCACTAGAGCTTTTAAAGCTGCCTGTAGACGAGGGCTACAAGTTCTGCGATAAATGCAATCGCTTTACAGCTTTGGAAAACGTACATTGCGATCGTTGCGGAAACTGTTGTTCTCAGAATGGTCAATCCTACAAACACTGCAAGATATGTGATCTCTGCGTTAAACCCAACTACGTCCACTGCCCTAGCTGTCGACGATGCAGCCAACGCGAAGGTCACATTTGTCAGTTCTATCAGTCCAAGCAGACTTGTTGGCTTTGTAGAGAACATGGACATGTTGAAACTAGCTGTAAGCTCTGGGAACAGATAAACCACAAAGTCAGATGGAAGAGAGAACAGCGATACAGGTCCGGGTGCCTCATATGCAGACAAAATCATAATGAAAGGAATTGCCCACAGCGCTGCAGATACTTCAAGGAATTGCAGTTTATGGGCGAAACATCGATAATTACACAAAAAAGTAATTGCTTTAATAAAAGAAAAATAACAGTTTTGTAAATACTTCACAGTACAGTACATAGTTATCACAAAGTACACTACATTTTTCATTTAAACTCATTTTAACCCCAAATTCACAATGAGACGCGAAATAAATTCCCACTATAAATTGTGGAATGGATTATATGCTGCATACTTGTTTAAAAAAGTACGCCGCAGAGTCGATATGAAATTTTGACTAATTTTCGACGTAAAGGCCTTTAATTTCTTTGAAGAACAAATTCGAATATTAGATATTAAGTAAATGGCAATCAGAGAACTGCAACAAGTATAACATTTTTGCTCATACTCGAATACTGATTCGGTACTCCGTTTGCTTCGGGTATACGTATTGAACTTTTCGTTTCCAAGTTAATGTCGACGAACAAGTTTCAATCACGTGTAATCGGCCCATACATGATTTTTCTTACGAACGCAAACATGTTTGATGTAAATGCTAACCGGTGCTCGCTAAAATTGTGTTCATATACACTTGTCGAGTACACATATGGCTGGTGTATTTGTGCACACATTCATATGTATTTCTAAAAAGTTCTACAGTTTTCTGCCGAGAAGCACGTGTTTGGTTCGCTTAACAGATTAATTAAAATATTACAAATAATAGAGGAAAACAATAAAATTGTGTTACAAAAAATTAATCGCGGTGAATATAGTCTTTCTGGTCAACGTAAAGGACGCAGTTCTCTGTGGAACATAAAAATAAATTAGATAATTGAATTTATATATATATTTAAATTATATTTATAAGTTATAAAAAATAGATACATTTGAAAAATAATCAAAATGTAAATAAATTTTATAATGTATTATATATAATTTAAAATGACAATAATAATTATTATAAATTACTTTTGCTTTATTTTATCTTAAAACAATGTTTAACATACATACATATTTTTACAGGCCGACAGAGCAAAATACTTTTGATGTGCATTGTACACATCAAACATTTCTATCACACGCATCATAACAAAATCACTCGAGTAAACAATGGATGATTAAAATCAAAACAATTATACTCGAATAAAAATGCCTCGTTAGCAACAATCGCATCAAACGGTTTGATCCAAGCCGAAGCAGCCCATAGCATGTACTTCATTGTGATTGCCAGCCAAACGAGAATAGTTTGGAGTAAAATCAAATCAGCTGACGCTGGAAGTACTTGAGTTATATCGAACTCGTTGCGTCTTGAATTAATTTGATTGCCATTTCGGTATGAGTGTTCGCTCATACTTAATTATACTCGTTGCAGTTCTCTGATGGCAATCCTATATGGTTGCTTAAAACAACTTGAGCCCTATATTTAAATGATTTATTTTTTTATAGGAAAATAGTTTGCATTGGTGTACCGCGCCTCCACTTTCACCTGGGTCGCAAGGAAAATATAAAAAGATTTTTACTTGATTTTGATGAACGGTTTAGCGGGTTCCTCAGCCCTCAGGAATTTTGTTTGTACAACATGTGTAATAATCACTTTTTCTACAGCCGAAAACCCTTTGAGATTTTCTTAAAATGCATCAAATACGTTCATTCTCCATATATTTATTACTATTGTCTCTAACGAATTTATTGTCTTATTGTAGAAATTATCGGGTATTAATTGTAACCGACCCGCCTTTTGGTTCTAGAACTGAGCCCATTCCTAACACTCTAAGCTCTCTCAGGCGACTACACAATCGCATCAATTGTCTACTTGTGACTCCGCTACCGATTTTTTGGGTGTATCCATATTATATGGCAAACTATATAAAACATGATATGCCCGAGCATTAACGATACTCGGTATATGAATGATGGCCCATTTCGTTGGACATACGGCTCTCCGGTGTGCGTCTTCACCAATTTACCACTAGAGCTTTTCAAGCTGCCTGTAGACGAGGGCTACAAGTTTTGCGATAAATGCCATCGCTTCACAGCTTTATGAAACGTACATTGCGATCGTTGTGGAAACTGTTGTTCTCAGAATGGTCAATCATACAGACACTGCAAGATATGTGATCTCTGCGTAAAACCCAACTATGTACACTGCCCTACCTGCCGACGATGCAGCCAACGCGAAGGTCACATTTGTCTGTTCTATCAGTCCAAGCAGACTTGTTGGCTTTGTAGAGAACATGGACATGTTGAAACTAACTATAAGCTCTGGCAACAGATAAACCACAAAGTCAGATGGAAGAGAGAACAGCGATACAGGTCCGGGTGTCTCATATGCAGACAAAATCATTATGAACGGAATTGCCCACAGCGCTGCAGATACTTCAAGGAATTGCAGTTTATGGGCAAAACATCGATAATTACACAAAAAAGTAATTACTTTAATAAAAGAAAAAGAACAGTTTTGTAAATACTCCAGGATTGCTTCACAGTTCATAGTTATCACAAATTATACTACAATTTTCATTTAAACTCATTTTAATACCAAATTAACAATGAGACGTGAAATAAATTGCCATCATAAATTGTGGAATGGATTATATGCTGCAAACTTGATTAAAAAAGTACGACGGAAAGTCAATAGCAAATTTTGACTAATTTTGTATAAAGATTTGTTTATCAGTTAACGACGAGTAGCTTAAACTTAGACAATATTTAATTTCAAGTGGAAAACACCAATGCCTCAACCAACGGAATGCAGATACATCAGATTTAATTGCGACTTTTTACTTCTTTTTATCGTTCTTGTTGTTTTGGCTACTGATTGAATGAAATGATGACGTCGACAATTGGGTCGCGTCGGTCGGTCGTTCGTTGAGGTGAAAGTATTTATTTGATACTATGAAAATGTCTAAGAGCGATTATATTTGCCCCAAATGTGTAGCATAAAAACAGAAGCAATAAAGAGCAATGACATGACCAGAACTGGAACTGGACCACTGAAATGAAATCGGGTAAGACGTATTGATTGGATCATTAGTATTTTTATTTAACTCACACTTTTATGCCGGGGGAATCGTCTGTGTAGAAACGCCACATGCCACCAGTTCCTGCTCCGCCTGGAGCACGACTTCTAGCGGCAGTTGTTGTTGTTGTTTTGCGTTGTTTTAAAGTGCTGCCGCCACCAGCGCCAGCGCTACGTGGCGCCGATAATTTGCTGGGCGAACGAGAACCGCTGCCAACTGATGTCGAACTTGCAGGAGCAGGCTGAAATTATAAATAGCGACGTAGTATACTAAATGTAGTATACACGTATACAAGTATACTTAAGAAAAATAATTAAACGTACCATTTTAATTTTTATGTTGACTTTTTAATAAATGTAAATTTGCACTAAGACAGTGACTGCTGCGTGTTGACCTGGAAAGTGTCCAAAGCGTTGAAATCAATCTGACATATCTTCGTGTCAGATTCGTGTTCCACGTCATCTGCCATTCACAGTCAAACGTTGTTTGACAGCGATTATAGTTATCGATAATAGATGTAAAGTAATTACGTGTGTTCAATTTCGTCTCCTCACTTAAAATAAAAACGAAACCAGCGAAGGAAAGGTAGACTTTGTTAAAAGTAAAGAATGTGTGCACATGGAATCAGGAAAATTTTAATGGCAATGTACTATGTATACATATTGCCGTACATAAATAAAATAAAAACATTTAACATTTGAAAACTTATCATGAATTTGCTCATTAGCATAATATACCATGCATGTAATATACATAATTTATTTACGAATATGCTACACTTACGCTTAAACGAAGAGTTTACTTATTAATTAATAAACATAATTTTTCTCCGATTAATACCCTGTACCCATTGAAAATGGGTAAAAAATATCATGTCCGACTGTCCATCCGTCTTCTAAATCATAATAAAAGATCGAGCCTTTATATCTGATACAGCTATATTTCATTCCCTACTTGTTTAAAGCTATTTCAATAGGATTTGGATTTGTCACATGTGGCAATAAGCTGTATGTACTTCTATAGCACATAAAAAGCACAAATCAAAATAATTTTTCTTGGTCACAGAAATAGTACATTTTAAAATTTTCCAATTCATTCTAAAATAAGTTGAAGACTAATAATTTTAATCACGATTTTCAATAACTATAACATTTTTCATGTATACTCTTCAATTCATTTTGACTTTTTTCTTTCAGAATGAAATTTTGTTTTAAGTTTCTGAGATATTTAACACATGTCTTCAATCCCTAACATTTTGTTTAAAATACTTTGAGACTGCACCTACAAAGCATTAGTGGAGTCTTCCTTGAAAGAAAGACAAATCCTCGAGCGATCCTCGAGTATTTGTTTGTTCAATTTTTTAATATGCCAGAGGTGGCTTATTCCCACTTAAGTTTCCATGAAGCAAAAATTTAACTAGTTTTATAAATACTAGTTTAGAATTTATTTCACAAGCAATTAGGTTTGACTATTATCTATTTATGAGCATTGTGTACAATTTTGTTAAATGTTTCAATTATTTTGACTTATTTTAATAGTTTCGTAAGTTTTTAACATTTTGCCCTAAACTTAAATATTCGGCATGCCAACTTTTTTTTTATTTTTATTCCAGGCATAGAGAAAACAATTATCGCTAAGCAATCGTGCAAATAACATCGATATATGTACATTTGTATATCGATCAACTGTAACATTTATGGAAAGGCCTCAATCTATTACATTTTTTATGGGTGCAAATTATTGTTTTTGCAATAGTGTAGAAACAAATCGAAGTTATATTTTTCATTGTTTATATAATACTCTTCACATGCATAACTTGCAGTTTTCCTGCACTGTTATTTTTAGTGGGCGATTTCACTGCTCATCCCCAACAACGCCAACGCCAACACTAATGGTCCCAGCAGACGCATAAAATCAAAACACAGAAAAAAATAATGGAAAATATTGAAATAGAATATCTTGACGAGTATAAAGACTTGGTGCTGCCTGGTAAGCGTTCATTTCATATGTTGCAATGTTAGTTTCAATTGCTCTTTTTTAAATAAGGAATTAGAAAAAGCAATGAATCTCACGCAGCAACAGCAGCGTCATCAGATCAAGCGTCGTCTCGCATGCTGCAACGAAGACGCGTTTCGTCCGATTCGAGTGGATCTTCGTCTATCGATCCTGATATATTTCAAAAACTTTTTGACGGAAAGTTTCTTACCGACGAACTACTAAATGAAAGTAAGTATACTATTCAATTTGACAAGCATTTCAATTAATAATCCGTTTGCGGGTAATAAGGCTCTTCAAATGCAAATATCAAGTCTCAACTTCGTAGTAGTTCATCATCGAGCGATTCTAACGACGCTTTGGACGCGTTGTACAATCGGCAGGGTAAAACCAGAAACAAGAGACAAAATCGTTTAGAATCATACGATTCTTTAGATGATTTGGGTATGTAATATAATATGGGAAACACGAATTCTATAATTTTTGTATTCGGTATTTTTAGGTGATGCTTTAATGGGTCCATCACAAAATGTTTCACAGGTCAAGCCTACTAACTCTTATTTAGCCCAAAGAAAGAAAATTTGTGATAGCTTTCAAGAAGCTATCAAAGCAAAAAATGTGAAAAATAAACAGCTTTCAAGAAAAACCAACCAATATGTTTCCACAAAGACAAAGATTGCAGCTGCTAAAGGAAGCAGAAGTAGTAGTTTGTCATCTATTGTTTCCGTGGTGGGCGCGAAACAAAACTCTATCACCATTGTAAAGGCTCAAAACCCACATTTTAAGCAACTTAAAAATGACCCTATACAGGACCCATTGCGTAAGTCTAAAATAAGTCTAAATAAGTTAAAATAAAAAGTAAAAGCTATTTTTAAGGAGTCGAAGAGTTCATACTCTTGCAAGCTGAATCGATAATTTATAATACCTTGCAGAGGATATATTAATATTGAGCTGGAGCTTGTAACGTCCCTTAGGAGGCGTGACAGATTCGACAAAGTATATCCAAATGTCCTTCTGTTTCAACTTAAACTAGTCTCTCAGTCTAAAAGCAATCTCAATGAAACTACACATACTCATAAGATGCATATATGCCAATAAGATGTATATAAGTGGGAACCGGTCTGCTCGGACCATCATAAAGCTGCCATAGGAACGATCGGCCAAAAAATGTGTTTTTCTTTTATTTTTTAAGCTATCCGAAACAGTATTTCAGTTTAGTGATGGCTTACACGTCTCATAAATTTGGTCAATATCGGACGGAGTTTTCATCTACCGAAATGATCGGTAGTTAAATGATATTGTGTTCCGGGTTGGTGGCAAATTTGGTTGACATATGATTGTCTTTACTGTACAGGATATAGCTCCATCCAAATTACTAAGCAAAAAATTTTTCGTTCGATGACTTAATTTTTGATGGATTGTTTAGCTATGTGAGATAGTGGTCTAATCTGATTCGTTTGACCTTATGTACAGCTTTGAGCAATAAGAAATATCTCTACCAAATGTGTCACTCCTTTTTTCGAGCGTTATAAACTCGTAGGCAAAATTAATATATTCTTGTGATATTAAGTGATCGAATTCGGTATAAATTCAATAAAACTAAAAGTGGAATATAATAGACGAGTTTACTTCTCAATATCAATATCTCAATCTTTGATACTGGTAGTCAGTCCGAGTTCGTAATATCCATCTATGTTATTAAAAAAAATAGGTGTATTGATTATTTCTTATGTAAGTATCTGATAATTACAGGTATTACAAGCTGTATTGATATAACCAACGTTAGAAATAACCATTAGTTAAATTATACTTGTTATTCGGCTTTTATCTGTAGAATTCGTTTAAGTTTATTTAGTGCCTGTAATTTCAGGCTTTTTAAATGTGAAAGCTCTAATCCCTCCCTAATATTTTTCAGATTTGCAGGACTTCTCAAGCGAATCGAATGATTCTTCCTATGAGTATGAATCTGATTTTTATGGCGAAGACGACACTGATAAGGAGGACACTGCTGAGCCAAAGCAGGTTATTGATATATCCACGGATACAAGTACAACAACATCGCTGGCGGGTAAGTGGACGTTAATCTACTAGTTGATACTGCCAATTCTCTGATAATATTTATAATGTGCGTAAAACAAACCGTGTAGACACTGTGACACCTGTTGTTTCGGATGACGAGGACCAACAACACCAGAAGCAGCGCCATACACAGAATATTAAAAACGACCGCCTGCAGTTATATTTAAATAATTTAAATTGCGCCGAATCACCACCTAGTAGACAAAAAACCACGTGCACTGTTAAGAAGCTGCGATCTGTAAAAAAAAAATCAACATCTTCAGAAAATGCACATCTCAAAACATACGAACAGGTTCAAGAATCCGTTATCCAAGAACAAACAGACGGTAGGTTGTGCTTATAGTTTTCAGATTTGCCTATTTTTCGTATTTATCAATTATTTTTCTTTACAGGAACGGAAAAATTCAATACATCCTCCAGCAGAACAGACAATCGACGAATTTTTGAAGAAACGAAAAAAATTACTTCCGCTGATTATGTAGATGTTAATTTGACATACGAAGCATTGGAACGTCTAAGTCTTAATCTTGCTGAGCAAATAGTAAACATTGATGCAGAGCGTTCGATTGAATTTGAAAAATTATCTGCTTCGAAGCCGTGCAGTAAATCTTTCACGAAAACACCGGAATCTCAAATAAATCCATCATTCTCATGCGGTCAAGTACTCAAACGCGCCTACTCCAACGAATCACTAAAGAAAATGACTTCGCCCAACAACGATGATTATCAAGTCGAAATTGTAGCCGTAACCACAGAGGCACACAGTCAATGCAGGGAGCAATCACCAAAGACTACACTTTTTTCAGATACCATAAAACAAAGCAATGAAACTCTTGAACTTATAGAAAAAACGAAAAGTATTACAAAACCAAAAAAAATTGTTAGAAATCGTGGCAGACCACGTAAAAAAAGATGGATTAAAAAGGGAAAATTTTGTGATAATCTAGTCACTGAAAATATAAACACCACTAAAACAGACAACGAAAATAACAATTCAACAGAAATGGGAGTAAAACAATCAGTAGTTGAAAGCTTAAATGAAGAATTGAATTATCCGAATATTGCAACTTACAGCGTAGACAAAGAAACTACAAAAATTAACGTTGGTGATATTGCGGAACCTTCGGTCATTTTACTAGGGGATGTGGACTACGTATCAAATACTAAAAGTTCTGTGTTCAATGTGACTTCCATATCACAGAAACCCGTCATTGAATTAGCTGGTGAAATGGTCAAATCTGAAATTGAGGAAGAACTTATAAACTATGATGCAGAAATGGAATCATTGGAGAACACAGGTGAAGAAACTGTTGAAATGACCACTTTCAATAAAGCTGAGAAGTGCACTAAGAAGTTGAATGATGTGAAGTGTTTAAAAGAAACCAGTGTAGAGCAGTGCAGTTGTGAAAATCCTGAGAAACCTTATGGCGATATTTCAATTGAATTTGAAATTGAAAACAGCAATAAGGTTTCGAAATTAGTGGAGATAAATGAAAAAGTGGAAAAAATTGAACAAGTGGATGAAAAAATTATGCAAACAGGCTCCCAGAAGATACTAAGTGTAAACTTAAAAAAAAATATTATTCAGTCGGTAAAAATTATAGATAGAGCTGAGTCAAATATGAAGCATTTAGAGATATCTGAAGGTAATACAACTTATGCAGATCATTTAATTGAAAACAATACTTATCAATTGGATTCAAATGAAATAGAAGAAGCAAATGGAAATGAAGTAAATGAAATTGATGTAAAACAAACTTCACATAAGAATATACTATGTGATTCAAAATCTAGCGATATTTACACTAAAAATCTTGAAGCTTTACCTAACGAATTTGACTTGGTAAATAAATTAGAAGAAACATTTCACTCCGTTTCGTTTCTGCGTAACTTAAGTACTGATTCCATGCCAATTACACGAGAACCAATACGAGATAACATTTATTGTTCACAGCGCAGAAATGAAATTGATGATTTATTAATAAATAGAAAGAGTCAAAGACGAATCAGTCCCAGGCTAAAAGAAAAGTTATCTATCGACAGCGATTCACCTACATTAATGTGCAAAGTAGTGAACGGTGAACTGGGCGAGTATAGCATTGACTCTGATTCAGTAAAAACACTGGAAACTGGAATCTTTTCAAGAGAAACTGTACGAAATGCTAGTGTTGACAAGTCAAAGCAAAAATGCTCTACTGCAACAAAGGAGTGCAGTTTTACGGAAAGTGGCGCTGACAGTAAAACCAGGCAGTCGCTAAGACAAACCCAAAAGACCAAAGGAAAGGATAATAATACTTTTTTGAGGGAAAGAAAATCGCGCAGACTTATGAATAAACTGGAAAGTGATAAAATATATTCCGAACTGACTGAATCTATTTCATCAACTTCGAAAAAATCCACAATATTGATTTCAATTCAAGTTGAAGAAAACTCGACCGACAAATTGGAGTCTGAAGTTAATCTATCTACCATTGATGAACAGTTAATAAGTATAACAGATAATATATCTTCTAATATAGAGAATGAACGCTTCCCTAAATGTAAAGAAACTGAAGATAACTTATTAAAAAGTTTAAATTCAAGTGGTACAACGAATAATATAACAGATATTCAACCGTCGGCAATACATACGGAACCTATTGCACCAAACCATCTAGAATCATTTATAGTGAATTCAACTCAGAATAATACCACTATATTATCTTCTACGAAAACACTTCTATGCTCAAAAAGTAATATGCATTTAAGTTCAGAAAGCGCAACATCATCGACCCAAGGTTCTAAAGCTAAAAGCAATGATGAGAACTTTCTAAAAGAAAAAGTAAACCACATAAAATCCAATATTTCCGAATCGACTGAACAGAGAGGAGTGTTTTTTTATGATAAGCCTATTGCAGTCGCGTTTCCGACAGAAAATCAATCTTCCATAAAAAGAAAAACAGCACGAAATTACCTAAAATCTAAAAGAGTTCACATCAATGAAAAAAGTAAAACTGTATGTAGACCAGAAATTACATCAACTAAGACAGATGATCGAAAAGAAGAATCAAAAGAGGGTGAAATAGAGCTGGATAACTTAAGGAATATGGATTCTTCATGTAACGAGCTACTGAATGAGAATCATTTGGAAAAGAATAAGACTTTGATAAATGTAAATGGTAAGCTCATGAATCAAGAATTAAGTTTATCTATCAGAAATTTCGAGGGAATGTCACAATTGAGTACATCAGACATCATTGTAGAGTCTGTAAAAGAAAAAGCATGTTTATTAAATCAAAATATGAGAGGTCTAAAAGAAGCAGATAAGAAATTGGAAGATAAACACTTAGGGTACACTTTTCGATCTACTCGATTAAGATCAAGTACACCACAAGCAAAAAAATGTATATCAGATCAAAGCGAAAATATATGTTCAAAAAGAACGAGACGGAATCAGACTGGAGGAGGCTCGTATAAATTAAAACTGGAAATTAATTTGAAGACAGATAAAAACGCTTTGAATACTGTGTCCAATCAAAGTGAAGCGGAAAATCTAGTTACCGTTATAAATCAGGAACAGAAAAATAAAACGTTAAATACACAACAAATTTCCAAGGATAAACTGAAAAAGAAACGAACTGAGACTAAAAATAACACTAACGCTACAACGGACTTAGAAACAGTGACATTCGCGGAGCCTGTACCATCAAATAAAGGGAGGACCACACCAATAAATACATGCTCTTCATTTTCAAGCCCTCTCAGTACCTGCTCCTCAAGCAACTCATGCCGTAAACTCCGCATAATGATTAAAAATTCGAAACATTCAGCTTGCAAAAATATTTTTAGTCTGGATAAACAGAATGAAAACACTCAAGAAATCGGTTCAGTAGCTCAGCAATGCTCAGCAGGCAATGACTTTGAGTCAATTTATGGAGCAACATCAGTAGAGCCAGCAATTAGCTCAGAAGTAGCAGAGTCAGAGAATTTCAATAAAAATACAAATAATGAAGCAGCTGATTATAATGTAGCCGTCGGCTTTGTAATGCAACCAGGGAATCAAGAGGTAGACAGAGACCATGACAGTGAAATAGAGACTATGAAGGTGCAACAAGAATTCGATTTGGATGATACAAAAGTTGCTAAGCTGCAAGAAGACATTAGTTCAACGGCAAGCCTCACAAAAACAACAGGTGTCACAAGTGACGACAAAAATTACGATGAATCGGATGCCTTCCAGCCAGACGGTTAATAACCATTATTATATTTTTTTATAATATTAACACAAGTCAACTAACGAAATGACACTTCTCTAATTTTTTTTCTTAACCTTTTTTTTCGTTTTAGAAGCAAGTACATATCAGCAATTATTGCAAAAAAATCAATCGATTATTAACAAAACTAGTGAAGTGGTAATTCCAGCTCCACCTCCCAGGCGAGAGTTACTCACTAACAAAGGAAGTAAGTGTTAAATACATCATATTTACGAAAAATATATATTGAATTAAAAACTTTTTATAGTGCTTCGACGTCTGTGTAAACCAAAACATTTAGATATGCAATCGACGCAGAAACGCCGTAAAGTTTTGGATTCTAAGGAGGCAGAGGTTTCGACCAGCAATGTAGCAGTAATAATTGGAGAGGATAGTGGAAAGCAAAAACACAGCAGAAAGTCTATACAAAACAAATCGTCACAAAAGAATATTTCAGGTCAGATATCGAAAGTGTTATCTAATAAAACTGCTGTCGTACATAATACTCCAACACTGAAATCCAGTTTGTCATCTTTGCTGAGTAATGACGGTCCTATTACAGTTGACAACTCTGTAATAATTACAAAAACTACAGTTAAAAATGACACTGATGAACCTTTAAAGAAAGTGGAAATGCCTTCAACTACTCCAAGTGGAATTAACATATCTGTTTCATTGCTATCTGAAGCCAACAAAAAGGAAAAAAATATAGTATTGTCCGACAAGAAATTGTCGCAAACAGAGGCCGTAAAGAAAATGCTTTCCTATAATGTATCAGAATTCGAAGAGACGGGGGCTGTACCGACTCTAGATACAATGAGCAACAACATATGCTCGCCAGCCGAAAAGGGCAAGAAGGTGAAGGGTCGTAAGGCTAAGGTTGGAAAGGAAGGGACTGTACCGGACCAAACATCGGGTCCAGTTGATTATAATATGCCGTTAGGAAAATCTCCTATAGGTGGTTTACCTGCCAATAGAGACCTCTCACAATTGGAAAAAGTCAACAAGTTGGCAGAGAAAGCCATTATATATTCTAACTTTGCAAGCAAGAAGAAATCAGAATTGCCAGAATTACAAATGAAAGACTTGAAAATAATTAAAAAGATGTCTCGATCTAAATTTAGGCGGGAAAAGGTTGAACCGCAGAAAATATTTAAGTCAATAAAGTCGTTAAAGGATAATGAAGCACCTACAGATCAAACTGTTATGTCAGCTGATAACTCTTTTACTGCTTCCCATGACTCCACCCATAAAACAAAAAAACGTGCAAGACGTGCTGTGAAAACCACAATATGTTCACGTACAGAAACTCCAACAACTCGCATTGCAAGTCAGTTCCTTCAAGTTACTTCAGAGATTTCCACTCGTATGTGCAGTGCCTCACCTACACCAGACAGGATCACAATTGGACCAAAACCAAACCGACGCTCTCAAAATAAGGTAGAAGCTAATAAAGTGGCTCAAGATAACCACTCGCGAAAACGTAAGATGACATCCACGCCAACTTTGGAATCAAATGATGTTAAGCGTGCCAGAGGGGAACCAAATAAACAATCTATTGCCTTCCCAGTGCGCATAACGGCAGCGTCAATGAATACTGCAACTATTAGTAAACACTTAAGATTAACGAAAGAAACTAAATCCTCTTCAGTGCTAATACCCAGCGAACTGATACAGCAACCGCAGGCTTTACCAATAAAATTGCGCAATTTGCACGTACGCCTTAATCGAAAGGTCGTAAAAATTTGGATTAAGAAACAAAATGAACAAAATGAGGCGAAAAATTTTTTCTCTTCACAGGCGGCTTCTATTAATAAAAACAACAATGAATATCCAGATAAATCTAGAAAGCAATTGAATGAGCTGCTATCAGATTCTCCGATTTCTGAGGCAGCAGTTCCTATCACATCCACTATTTCAACACCGTTGAATCGTAAGTTGGTCCCTCTTCCATTGCTGGAGGTGAAAACGGAACAGGAAGAATCTATTTACGAGCAGCAAGAGTTGACGTTTGCAGAGCAACGTGACAGAGTGGCAGAAGATTTGACTGATGTAGCTACCGTGCAACCTATGTCTTCTATTCAAAATAGTATGTCAAGTTCGATTGCATCGGCTCAAAATACGATAGATGTTGAAAACAGCGTTCCCAGCCATACTGTTAATGACAACAATAACAGCAACGCTAACAGTAATGGGCTTAATTTGGCAAGCAATATAAGCGATTTACACACTTTTGGAACAACAAAAATATTTTCGTTTCTGTATCCATCGCGTTATCAACGTTCATACGGACTGGTGGGCCTTGATTTTTGCTGCCCGAATTTAGACGGCCCAATGCAGGCTATTGACCCCACTCGTCTACACGGTAAAGTGGAAGTACCAGTGCTTGAACTGCCACAGTACATGGTGATATCGACTAAGATTATTTCTAAGCAGGATAAGAACATACCTCAAAAAGTTCGTGCGAAACTTGAGCAACTAGTTGCAAAGGAAGGAATTCTCAGTGATATGCATACCGTGCAGTCCTCGACAGTTATATCTTCATCAATTGGTAGTGAGCGATTGAGCAGGCAGCGTTTCGATACATTTACAAAGAAGCCTTCCATATCTGCTTCACCTGCTTTGCTCAAAAAAATTCCAGAATTTTTGCAGCTACCGCTCATTTTGTCAAAAGACAAGCTACGCGTCGACCTGCAGTCATGTGTCCAGCGATTTGATTTAGCATTACAGAATCTAGCTAGACATGCATGCTCAATGAATGTCACTGACCGACAGCTGGTCATTAAAAATATTGTCCAAAGCAAAACATTACTGCCAACCGATGTGGATGCGGGTACCAAAATGCTGGAAAGCTATTTTTGTTATTTAAATTCCGTCACGAATTCCACTCATATTGATCCTTTAGCAAAGCTACATTCAGTAGGGACAGCATCCACTTCGATCTTAACCTCAACGTCCACATCTACTACAGCGCAAATAATCGAAAAAAGTAGCACATCTCCCCTAATTCCAGTTGCCAAGACATCTACAGTAACGTCGGATCAAATGAGGCAAAGAGTAGAAGGAACATCGGCAGATCGAGATCTATTAAGCACCCATCGTCCTGTCTACGACAAGGATAGAAACATAATTGGATATCAGTTCAAAACACCTAGAATAACGTTGGCTGCAACGACTATGCGTACCATCGTACCACTGTCATCGTCCATGGAATCAGAAACATCAGTTCCTAAGGTTGTACAGCAGCAGCGCTTAGAAACAACTCTACAAGAATATGCGGACCCAAAAATTGTTCCCACTAATGTCGTAAGTTAATTTTTATTAATCGAAAATATATTAGATGATAAAAATATTTGGTATGGTTATTCCCTGAAAGTGCCAATTTTGATTCTTATGAATTTTATATAATATTATATACATTTTAATTAATTATAACTATTAATTATTTATTTATTCTAGTTAGCTAAAGAAAATTCTGTAACTAAACCATCTGGATATCTATGTGGTGCAAGCAAGAGAATAGGATCCGGAAGTGTAATTCCATTTAATCCTTCAGCTCAGAAGACATACTCACGAAATAAAAGTGCGGACCCGAGTCTGGAAGTTGCACAGGCGCCTACAGCATCCTCTGATAGAAACTCTAATCATAGCGTGTTTATCCTCAATCAGGTCCTATTACAACCAGATGAGTGCATCTTACCAGATGCACTTCTTACCACTCCCGCAGTTGGCATCAATGCAGAGATTAAAGGCGAGCTCGAGGATGTGGAAATCTTACTTTAGGACAATAATATAAGATGATGTAATTAAGTATTTTTTTGTGGGATTATAGTCTACACTAAATAATTCATTTACAAATAATTTAAAGTATTTTAAGCTACTAATTAATTTCAAACTATTTGTTCTATAAATTCGAAATCACGTATATGCGTAAATATATTAAATATGATTTTTAAAATTAAAAAATATATTTGTTAAACTTGTACTCATCCGAATTTCTGTTTTTTGACACTAATTTGAAGCCTTGTTCAATAGCTCGACGATGAAATGTCACTGAAGTACATCTTATGCATTTAATATCGTTTTACCTGTTTTGTTAAGTATTTTCAAGTTGCATAAATGTCATGTTTATTATCCTACGTGCACATTATTAGCGTACAAAAATTTAAATATCTTGCTTTAATATTGTGCCTTAAATTATCTACTTTATATTAGTTACATACATATATATATGGAGTATTAAATTATCTGGATTAAATATTTTTAATAACGATTGACTTCTTACCAGCTTGGTCTAAGGTAGAGTTCTCGATTTGATTCAACCTGAGCTGGAATTTATTAGTTATTACGTAAATCCTGTAAGTCTTGTCAGATACCTAAACACCCACAAGATTTTACATAGAAAGATTTAATTTTCAACAGAATGTTTCTTTTGCAACTACATGGTTAAATGATGCTATGCGATCTGTTCCGACTTAGCGCAGGTGAGCTTATATGGAAGTATGAAGGTCAAGATTTATGAGACAGTTATTAAACTAGTTTGTATTGCAACAGACGGATAATGCTGTTGCTGCACATTTTGTTAGAAGCGCCTGAAACAGACACAATAAGTTTTGAACTCGGCTTGCTAATCAAGAATATTTACTATACTCACCAGCAAGTACTTGTAAGTATTTCTTATGTTATTTAAGCACATATACTTAACAGTGCGGTTGTTCAAGGATATTTTGAGATCTTTGGACGTTTAAAAGAGACTTATAAAGGAACGGGATAGTGTATAAAAATGAATATAACATGCTCAATCAACACAAAATTTATTTAGAGGGAACCTAGAATTTAATCCAGCCAGAACTGTCCCAAAACTTGGTAAAATCGGTGCCAAAGTGACTACTGCGTGTTTTGGCAAACAGGGAGACGGCCTCCAAATACAAACGTGATTAATTTTTTAAATTTTTCGATTGAATCAGACTGTCAAATCGTCTGTCCGCCTATTTTTTGAGCAACGAAATTTAATTTATTTTTATTAGAGATAATTTTTTTTTAATATTATGAATAAAAAAAAACCATAATATAGATATACATATGGAAAAAATGTATTCGTTGTCTATTTTTATGTCATTCTTACGCAGTCACACAGTGAACTAGTGTTTGTTCGATTATGCGATGGAGCCACTGTACATACATGTATGTATGTCGGTATGTATCGATGCAAAGGTATGTAAGTGTGAGAAAGCTATACTGAAGAAATAATGAATAAATACTTATAATAAAATTGTTACAAATTTAGTTAAATCATATGAGTTTTATTTTTATGTATGTATATGTAACTAATACATTTTGTATTCAAGTGTACAGGGGTTCTCTTTCAAGTGTAATTTGTTCTAATTAAATAGGGCTAAAAAATAGCCAAAACAACAAACTGTAAGCTACAAAAATTGACATCTTTTAATAAAGAGTTGCCAAACTTTAGTTATTAAATAAATTTAACATAAACTTACATTAATTTAACATGTTTATCTTTCTATGAAGTATATCAAAATTTAAATACATTTACAGAGTATTTATTTTTTGAAAGAAATGACGTCACACTCTCTTGCTGCTCTTAAGAGCAGATGGAGTAGAAGGTCTGCGCATGACTGAATCTTGTAATTGGATTGAACCATGTCGTTGACGTTCTTATAAGCAAGAGAACATTGAAAACAACAACAGTTTTCGTTTGCCGGCTGTTTGCAACGCACTTTTTTCTAGTGTTTTCATATATTTGGTTTGCTTTATCGACTGTTTTGTTGTTTTGTGGGCGCGCATTACAATATCAAATATAATACAAATAAGTAAATACTTATGTATTTAGATAAATACACATCTACGAGGATATTCGGATAGCTTTTATTACTAAATGTGAGATGGCATTTAAAATAAAAAACTCAATATTATCGCTTCAACCAACATTAGAGTCTGAGCCAATACCTTCTCAGTCATTTCATTGGCAACTAGAGGATTACGCATATTTTCACAAGTGCGGGGAAATTACCACATCGCCAGACATGCAATGTTTTGGATTGAATTGCGCCTTTTGTCCGGCAATTTGCCTGCAGTTTTCAGTGTTCATAGATCATATTCGGATCCATCATGTGCAGGACATGCGCCGGCGCTATGAGGTGGCCGACGAAAAAATCGAACAAACAACGCAAACCGATTTAAATCTAATTATTAAGGACATTCACATGGACATAGGGGGCGAACTATTTAAAATTAACTCAACAGAAAAATCAACAACAGTTTTAAATCCAATTGACCACGCAGTAAACAAAATAAATACAGTGAGCCTTGATAAACATTTTAAAAAATCAAATTGGACTGAGACTTGGGAAGCAATAACAGAGAAACAGAGTACAGATACATTGAAAGACTTAGACGTTAGGATGGATATAGGAGGAGAGTTAACTAACGTCATGCCACAAGTTCAAGCACAAGCTCAGCGACAAAGGCACATCAGTAATAAGAATTCAAGCCTATTGCAGCTAAGCAACCCAACTACAAGAATATCGACAGCAAGAGCAACGCAAAGAACGACGAAAACGGCCGAAATAGACTTTGTTTATGTTATGGAAAGTCCATTGCCGCCTTCTCCCCCCCCTTCGGCAGACATTTTGATTGACGTGCAGAGCCTTCAACAACACTCAATAGATCCATATGAAATGTTGCATGAGGAGACCGCCATTACGACTATTTCTTTACCCACATCGACAGAACGGCAGACTGGCTCCGCTTCAGAATACACTCCACCCCGCTATGAGACTCGTCGAGTGGTAAGTTAATCGTTGCTTCTTGACTCTTCTGCCATCTTCTTTTCGCACTACAACCTTTTGTTGCAGTTGTTGGTATTGTTGTCTTAGTTTTCTCTTTCTTTCGCGGTTTTGTAATGCATAAAAGGGTTTCCGTATTTTTGTAGTTGCCGTATGTAAATAATCACGAAATGCGACCTTCAGCGCTTTAGACGCAGTGTCAGTCATATTAAATAGTGTCCATGGGTTAGTCTAGTCTCTTAATAAATGTTAGGAACGATCATTGTCAAATTGAGATATACCGTTTTTGTGTATTATTGAAATGTATGTATATCTATATACATATATAGCTTTTTACTTGTTAACCTAACCGGTTGAAACAAAAAGAAGTTCAGTTTAGTGATATCGTATTTATGGTATAAGGTCTAAGTTAGACTACTACAGTTTATTTTATTTTTTCAATAATTTTTTTAATTTCACATGCAAATGAGTATGTAAACTTTGGTGTACCTTATATAAAAATGAATTTTTGTAAAATTGATTATTTGTTTAATATTTTAAAAGGAGTAACATATTGTAATATAATTAGATCATAATTTTTCTAGTTTTTATCACAATACAGAGTATTTCAAAGTCAACACCTTTTCCAGCAACATTTTTCTCTGTTATGTACATATGTACACTTAGCAGCACAAATTTGTATACACCGGAAAAAAAATTAAAATCAAATTTCAAACGCAAATTTCTCAGCTATTTGTACATATGTATGTATGTATTCTTAACTAATTCTTTTTGCGTGTGCTATTTTTGGAGTATAAAAACTTAAAATTAAATATAAAATATATGGAACTGTTAAACAATTCTGAAAAAATATGGTATTGAAGAGAATCAAATGTAGTTATTTTAAAAAAAGAATTAGTTAAAAATACATATAAATATCTGAGAAATTTGCGTTTGAAATTTGATTTTCCTTTTTTTTCGGTGTATACAGATTTGTGCTGTTGTGTGTACATATATCCCTGACCATTGATTGTAAATCCTTGCACACAGTTTGGAGACGCAAAATACCAGATATACACCAAGAGCTGAAAGTAGATACAATGATGATCATCAGCTCTACAAACGATTCACATTTTTTATTAATTTATTGCGACGTAATTTCTCGCTTGTTTAATTTGGAATAGTAGTTGACGCCAAATAAAATAAAAAGAATGGAAAGGAAAACGAACTGTTTCAAAGCGAACATATTATATTTAATTTGCTAAATAAATCAACTGAGATAATATGCGTAGGAAAAAGTCAGACAATTTTTGACAACGTTGCATTTTTATTCCTAATTAGATATTCGGATCTTGTTATTATGTTATTATGTATATTATAAAGTTGTACATGTACAATGTATGTACATACATAATACTTAAAACTTACAGGTCTAATAACTGTCGGTTGAAAATAAATATAAACAATATTTTGTTATACTTGCAAAACTAAAGAAAATTGTTGGGCGTATCGAAAATTACATATGTATGTATGTATATACATATGTGCACAAATTTAACATATGGCACACTTTTTCGGGCACAGGGTATTGTGATACACAGTACAAATTTTAAAAACAAAAACTGGACATATGTATATTTAGAATTTATATTGCCAAAGTTATTTATATAGATTCATATTCATATGTATACAAACGAACAAACAAGAAGGCATCTCCGACATTTCATAAAGGTTGTAAAGGCCAGCGTAACGGAACAAATACAATTGCTACAAGGTATAAAAATTTTCACAAATGGTTTTTTAACCAAATCAAAGGACATAAGGGCATCTAGATGCAAACCAGTCTCTCAGTTTCGTGATGAATTTGGCAGAAAAACTTCTTTTTGCAAGAGATCTCATACAGAAGTAACATAAGAAGACGGTGTGTCAGACCCAAATTTGGACATGTCCGTGAAAATCAAAATTCAAACGCAAATTTCTCAGCTATTTATATGTATTTTTCACTTTTTTTCAATTGTTTAACATTTCCATATATTTTAAATTTAATTTTAAGTTAAACTCTACAAAAATGTGTACACGCAAAAGTCTGTATACATTTCTTTTACCTGGGATGGAATGTAAAATTTTGGAATAATAGTTAGACTTCCAGGCGCCGATGCTAATTATGTTGCCTAGCCAACGGGGTTTTTTTTTACAATTGATCTTCATTTTTGCGTTAGATTATAAAGATTTACACCATGGAGAACAAAGGCGCAGAAATTTGTATTGTGGAGCGAAAAATTTATTTTAAAACTACGTTTAGATGGCAAATCTTATAGAGAGATTGGTACCCCAATTGGTGGAGCTTACTCCTCCATCCAATAAATAATAAATCACTGGGAACAATAGCAGAAGTCAATAGGCAAAAGCGTTTATCTTTTGCAAATAAGATTATTTTAAAGCACCAAACTTCAGGAATCATGTTGTATTCTCAGAACGGAGTTAGTTCTGTATCTTTAGAATCAAAAAAAAAAAGGTTTTAGTATGGAAGAAAAGAGTATAAGCATCCAACAAAGAAAATGTAGTCGGCATTGCTAAACACGGTTGAAGTGGCATAATAGTGTGGGGGTGTATGGCAGTAATTGGCGTGGGAAACATAATGTTTTTTCAATCAGTTATGAATCAATGTATCTATATAAGCATTTTGGAAATCAATTTAATGAAAAGAGCCGAAAAATCGTGAATTTTGCTGCCAGCGGCACAACGACCCAAAGCATACTTCACATAATACATTTAAGGGCTTTTCTCGAAAGAAATACACAATTAGAAGCACAAAATTACTTAAAAGAATGCTCAAAGTGGTAATAGTGGAGGAATGAGGAAAAAATTACATTAGAGGAAACAATGAAACTTGTAAATTCGATGCCAAAACACCTTAAGTAAGTTTTGAATAGAGGGGGATACCCCACAAGTTACTAAAAAGGATATAATTATATGTATTATTATATGTATGTTATTATATGTATGTTATAGTAAGGTGTATACAGACTTTTGCGTGTGCTATTTTTGGAGTATAAAAACATAAAATTAACAAGTAAGAAAGTTATAGTCGAGTGTGCTCGACTATATAATACTCGGTGCCCAAAGTTATATTATATATTTATTTTGCTCGTGCTGCGCACTCGCCAATTTTAAGTTAATATAAAAAAAAAATTTTTTTTAAAAAAATTAAAAAAAAAAAAAATAAATCGTCTCGGGAATCGAACCGCGGACCTCATGCACGCGAGTTCAACCCTCTAACCACTGAGCCACGCTCTTCACAAGTGTGAGAAACACTGAAAAAATGTTGCCGTCGTTTGGGGTGAGAACAGCAAGCAAGCGTACGCCTCTCAACTTTTGAAATTTGAAATGTGTATAACTTCCATGTTTATTATCCGATCTGTACCAAATTTGTACACAACATCCAGATAAACATATTCTAACTTTGTGCCAAAATTCAACGTAGCTTGTCTGGGTTCGCTTAAAATCGTTTTTATCGATTTGTGGAGGCGGAGGGGGCGTGGCAAAAATCCAAAATAAACTTGATCTGCCTGCAAACACTACAAACACTATGCAAACACTATCTCTTATAGTCTCCGAGATCTGTGTGTTCATACGGACGTACAGACGGACAGACGGACATGCTCCAATCGACTCGGCTGTTGATCCTGAGTCAGAATATATATACTTTATGGGGTCGGCCACGCCTCCTTATGGGTGTTACATACATTTGCTCTTGTCACTAACCCAATATACTCTTGGTTCCCAAAGGGCACCGAGTATAAATATAATCTATATCGAATTGTTAAAAAATATATTATTAAAGAGAATAAAATGTAGTTATGTTTAAAAAAAATTTGCTAAAAATACATATACACTGACGAGCAAAACTGTGACACGAGTTCATTGTTTCAACTTCAAAGGTCTTAAACTTTTTTTTTTAATGCATGCATTTAAAAATGCGGTTTGACTTTTTTTTACAGTTCTGCGCGTCATCTTCTTTAACTGATATCAAATAGCTTTCAATGTTGCCAAATATAGTAGTAAATGATATAACTTACAAAACAAGACTAAGGTCTTCAAAATGGATGCATTAGAAAAAAAGTTACAGACCTCGTCAGTGTAAATAGCTGAGGAAAAAGCGTTTAAAATTTGAATTTCACCTCTTTTTTCGGTGTATACAGATTTGTGCTGTTGATTGTACATACATATGCACGCAAAACACGTCGGCATGGATGAGCGAGGCGAGTGCGAGCGAGCAGAAAGCGCGATCTGTTTCAGCAGAGTTTTTCTTTTTGATACATACATAAGTAGCCTTCATTATTGATATAGTTCTATTTTATTCAATAGTACAGGGTTATTTACTGTCACATGAACGCGACTGTAGCTTTCCTTACTTTTGTAGTTAGTTTAAAACTATCTGGTAGAGATATCTCTGTTTGTTACATGTTCCAGTTTCAGTATATTTTTATTTATCTAGTTGCTAGCGAATAAATTTTGTTACTGAATCTAACCATTGAAGTTTTCAAAAGAGACGATTTCTTAAACTTGTGTAACGCTTATTATATTATATAGTATAATAACATTGAGGGAACAGTATTCATGAAAATCAAGCTGAAATTGGGCCATACAATACATAATATATATATACACTCAACAGCACAAATCTGCGAACACCGAAAAAAAAAATGAAAATCAAATTTCATTGAATTGCTAAACAATTCTGAAAAATTATAATATTAAAGACAATAAAATGTAGTTATATTAAAAAAAAATAGTTTAAAATACAAATAAATAGTTACAAAATTTGCGTTTGAAATTTGATTTTCATTTTTTTTTTTCGGTGTACGCAGATTTGTGCTGTTGAGTGTACAAGTACGAGCATCAAAAATTCCTGCCCTTAAAAGGGTATATAAACTTTTTCACATATGTTTATAGCAAATAAATAAAACAGCCCTTTCACTTGTCCGTCTGTTGCAACCTAGATTAGTATATCAGTTTTTAAACGGTATATCTTGATGAAACACACTTATATTGTAAGGGTATGAAATCTTCAGAGTGTGGAAAATTATCTGTTTTTTTTGTTTAATTTTTTATCAATATGAGTAAGTCTATTGTAAGGGTATGAAATCTAAAGGGTGTGGAAAATTATCTGTTTTTTTGTTTAATTTTTTATCAATATGAATAAGTCTGTTCTGTTTGTTGGGCGCATTTAGCATTGACGTTCCTATTATCTGAAACTGAGAAAGTAAACAATCAGCCAAATTATCGTAGCTTCGATGAGGAACGCCATGTAAGGGTGTATTAATTTAGCCCGCAAGATTATAATTTACAGTAAGAAACGTGGCAGAACATGCTTCATAAGCATTAACAACAGCTATCTGTTTCAACGAACACTACTTCTTTATTTAGTTATAAAAATAAAGAAGTAGTGTTCGTTGAAACAGATAGCTGTTGTTAATGTATCTTTTATATCTTAATTTAGCATAGTTGCTTTATGAAAATGTTGGCTGAAATTTTCAACTGTATGCAATTTTGCCTTAATGTTTATAAAATGCGTAAACTAATAATTCTATCATGCATTCCATGTACATAAAAAGCTGTATTAAATTGAAAATTAAGAAAAAGTTACTATCGAACGTTTACCTATTGCCAAAGCTAAACAAATGCATATGTATGTATTTATACAGGGAGCGCCATTTTTTATGTCGGTATGTAAACATTGAATGAATTTTACCCATTGAAAATGGACAAAAAAGGGTGTATCAACTTTATGTAGATGTGCGTAATATGCACAAGGAGGAGTCTAAGACCGCACAAAGTTTATATATCCTTACTCAGTAGCAATAATCGAGTCGATGTCCGTCTGTCTTTTTGAATGCAAAGATCTTATAAACCGTAAAAGCAAGAGACACCTGTATAGCGTACGAAGATCACGTTTATTTCAAACGTGGAATGCCACACCCCGTACGCTTACAATAAGCTTAAAATTGCAATTTCTAATAACTCGGCTTTTATAAACACTAGAGACTTGTTATTTTAAAAGGGACTTCAATTTGATTAAGACACAAAAAAGTTACTAAGCAATTAATTTTCATGGTAAAATCAGTTGGGCGCCAGCTGTTTGCTTTCAAAACAATTTTTTTTATATATTTACATATATGTATAAACACACATACATACAAACGCTTGCCAAGAGCAGGTCATAATGAGTGAGCGCGTAGCACGAGCTGTTTCATCAGATTTGTTCTTCTCGATACATAACTTTATATTTTATTTCATAATATATTTTATATACTTTTATTTTATTCAAGCATGTTGGATATTTTACTGTCGGGTGCGCACGACTGTAGCTTTCCTTTCTTGTTTGGCTTAATATCAAGGGATGCCAGATTTACTTTGATAATTTATTGAGAATGAGTTCATTGAAATCGTTGTGTCGACAAAGACAGTTACTATATATTCGTAGTACTAATACCGAAGTAACCTATGTAGCAACCCATAC
This sequence comes from Zaprionus obscuricornis, assembly GCA_037044475.1. Classification (NCBI taxonomy): domain Eukaryota; kingdom Metazoa; phylum Arthropoda; class Insecta; order Diptera; family Drosophilidae; genus Zaprionus; species Zaprionus obscuricornis. The sequence goes on along the minus strand of JBAMBR010004413.1, from coordinate 14,463 downwards.
GACTACGGTATCAGTTCATGTTCTGGGCTATAAAATAATTTAGATTTAACTCAATGTTTGTTTGTTATAAAAATGAATCAAGAGATAAGACGAACATTATTTCGTCATGAGCTTAAAGAGATTTTAATGTACATTTAAACACTAGTAAATCGATATTTTTAGAGCACCTGTAATAAAACCTATTACTATGTGTTGAGTAATTCGCATTAATAGTAATAATAGGAAATCGAGCTATGATAGCCATTGTAAATATTATTTTACAAACAGGAACATTGCCAGGGTTTATTCATTTTGCTCTGGAATCTGTAACTTTTCAATGGTGTAACCAGACCCCTTAAAGTACTTATATACCACTGTTTTCAATATAGTTAACAGCCTAGCCAAAATACTATTATACTTGTCTTTCTGTCGCTTTATTTTAACTTATAAGAGCCGCTGTTTAAAATTTATCGTTATAACACTTGGCATATTTCAGATTTTTATAAACCTTAAGTTGGAAACAGCCGAATCAAACTGCGATCGGTGATCGTACCGATTTTTCGATTATATGCGATATACGTTTATTCAAAAAAAAAAAAACTCACTTAAGCTTACCCAAACTTAAAAAAATATATTCCTTACAAATTTTCAATTTCCGATTCGACTTGTACTGACGTACCATAAATAGCTCTTGTAGTAACAAAAAGCTTGGATAAGTTTATAACTAAGTTGAAGATGCACTCGGTTAAATTGGAATTAACCAGTCTGTCTCACTTATATTCTTGTTCCGTATCCTTCGTTACAAACTCTCAGGCAAAATCAATTTACCCTCTGCAATGGTAAAAAATATTTGCAACGTCTTAAACAAATGTTTTAAATATATTACAGATATTTTGAAAGAACATTGATTTGAAACCTGTGGCTCTTTTCGATTATTCCTGTAATTTGTTTTAATGATATCCAACAGTATTATAATAAAACCAGCAAATAACGTAGTTTTTATTAGAAGCGCTTATTAAATAATTACCAACTTTAATTAAACATTTGTTAGCGTGTTTTAAGGCTTTGTTTTCGTTTCTAGTTTTCTATTGATTGTTTGAAAATACCCTTTGAATATTGTTAAAAACGGGTAGGGTAAGTCTTTGAAAACATGTCAATATATTATTTATTTTCTTGAGAAGCAGTTAAAACGAATATAAAATTGGTTAATTCTCCAAGGAAAGACTAGTAGTATAATCTAACACTTTCACAACTAACTCCAAGGAAAGACTAGTAGTATAATCTAACACTTTCACAACTAATTAAAGGTCAATTTACGTAGATTTCGACTTGGCTTCTAAGATACATCTGTAAGGATACAGGGTAGTATATTGTTTAGTGCATGTTTTGTTAATGGTTTCTTTTTGTAGACTGATTTTCATACTTTTTGGTTTAAAACGCGTTTTGTCAATTTAGTTTTTAGTGCTTCAGGGCCCTGATCGATCAACTGATTCATCGATTTTACTTTATAATCACTCTAATTAAATTACTACTGCCTTGTGACTGACTGCTAATAGTAGTTTTAATTCGGAATGAAATAAAGTAAATAATAATGCATAAAGCGGCTGTAGGCTGACAGAAATTGATTGCAAAGAACTTATTAATTTTTTTATACTACTCGGTTAGTGCATACCCTTGGAAGCTCATAACACAAGATATTTTGTAAGAAGCGTCAATTATGTCAAGCGACTTTAAAAACATAATTTTCATTGCATTATTAGGCATTATTGTTAATTTCTTTTTTATTAATTACACCCTGTACCCATTGAAAATGGGTACAAAAAAGGGTATAACTTTGTGCAAATGTGCGTAACAGGCAGAAGGAGGCATGGCAGACCCCACAAAGTATATATACTCTTGCTCTTGGTCATGTCCGAATGTCCGTCCGTCTGTTTGAATGCGAAGAACTTCTAAACTATACGTGTTAGAGACACCAAATTTGGTATATAGGCTCCTGTATAGCGTACGAAGTTTATTTCAAACCTTGAATGTCACGCCCAAAATACATCGATTGATTAAGAAACGAAAAAGTAATCAAAGTCAGTTCGTCGATATAGGGCGCCAGCTGGAGCTGTTAACACAATGCTTTCATATATGTAAATAAGCACATACACATACTCATGCACACAACGAGCAGGTCAGCAGGAGTGAACGAGGCGAGTGCGAACGAGCGCGTAGCACGATCTGTTTCATCCGAATACAGTTTTATTTTATTCAAGGATGCAGGGTATTGTTCTCTCAGGTGCAAAGTTTGTAATGTACAGAATGAGGCTTTCAAAAGTTTACATGTCGTGAAATCTTTTTATCCCAAAAACTATCTGATTGGACTATATCCTAACATCTCCGGCACTCTTATGTAGCATACATATAAGCGTTAAACGCGTTATAGTACGTTGGTGATGAGTATCTTACAATCGTGAACATTTGCTTGTAGCGTTCTCACATTTTTCTTGTTGTAATACAACTTATAATTTGTACGGTTTCTGGTATAAACTAAGTTTGTTTATTAATTAGTTGACTAAGTAGTTAAAAGTGCACGAAAAGTAAACAATTAAAATTTCAACTATTTTATGGAATGGTCGACAGTTTGACAACATTAGTGAACAACGTGAGGCCAAAGTTGTATAATAGTATTAAACTTGCATTAATGGTATTACGAAGAAAAAGCGATCTAATTGGCATTCTTTTCGAAATTTTCGGTCTGGGACGGAAGGTTGATTTCTGCGGTCTGCTTTTGGATATTCTTGTACTTGTGCGAAAATGATATATTTTGATTAATTTTATGACGGATAACATATTTAGGACATATGCAGGAGTAGCCATTACCCATCACTGTCGTTCTCATCTCAGTAATTGACCCTCATGTTTTTCTTTATTCTTTTCTATTTTATCGTTTCGGTGGTGGCAAATGCAATGCGGAATCATTTTTAATTGAACGGCGACATCACAATAGTTAAAAAATGTTCTATACAGTGCTACATGAAACATATACATATATATATATATATACATATGTTATAATTTATACACTACTCACTGAGTCGTAGCAATGACGCTGCTGTTCTGTAGCCTATTGGTACTCCATGGATTTTATATACTGATATGATATGGATCGCATCAACGCATGGCATAGCGAGTAATTCTTATCAGTTGAAAACATGTATTACTTATATCTGTTACCAAATTTATAGTCAAAGATTTGTATGGGTGAACGAAATGCGAGTTTATATAATTTATATAATCGATTTACCCAAACAGCAAATATCTATCGTTTTTAATATAATATTTTTATAATTCTTAATATATAAAATATAACTTATTTATATTATATGCAATTTTATTTTATATGCAATATTGTTAACTGGATCAATTAAGCCGATCCAGTGGTTGGTAAACACATGCGCTGTTATGACACAGCCGGCTCATCAATATTGAACAGCCGTCAAGCCCTTCAATCTACGCCATAACACACCCAATTTCTGTCCATTATAGTAAACTGTAAAACTAAAACTTTTTCAGAGTTTAGTCATTGTTAAGCACATTCGACTTATCACGCGTCAGTACTAAATATCTTGTGCATACGTATGTATATTAATATGTACAGAATATATTCTCACGAAGATATTCTATATAATTCCACATTTAAATTTTCAATTTCACCTGGTAGACAAAGTTAAAGGTTAAGAGCCATCAAAGTGGAGAAGACGATTGATGAATTTAAATTCTAGGTCATTTAGGTTTCTTAGGATGTTCCTGGAAAGTATGTAAATATATATCTTGATAGCATCTTAAACCCTTATACGAAGAATCATTTTTCTTCAATACTTCTTATCTTTGTAATCGCGAATATTAATATACCCTTCCGTGTGTACAAATTTTTTCATTGTTTGGGTATCTTTTAATTAAAGCTATAGCTATTCTTAATCAGAATCAGAATAATACAACTAACAGTTCCTTTCAAAATGTTGTGTAAATCGAAGTAATATGACAAAGGATCAATAAGCCAAAACTGGAATATTTCTATAAAAATTCTTTAAGTTTTCTAAGGTATCCTACTAAATTTCAAAGCAATTATATTTATAAGGGAATATAATCGTTCCAAAAATGATTATATTTTCTGTTTAACTGGTCACAAACTGTAATTATTTAACTTTTAATTAGTCGAAACGAAGCTAGTGGTTTTGTGAAAGCTCTGGATTAGATATGTTTATGTACTGTATATTTATATGATTTAAAGGGTATTTTGTTCGAAAGATTATCGCAAGAAAGAAATATTCGTCAATACTATACTTTCCAAACCAACTAGCGATTCAAATATATGATAGCATCATAAAATTGGAGTAACTTAATACTTTTTTTTTGTCAACTGTATTTACGTCGGAACACTCGGACCACCATAGCATATAGCTGTCATCGATACGACCAATAGAAAAGTGAATCTTAGTAATCTGGTCGAACTTTAAGCTTTACAATGAAGACCACATTCTTCCCGAGTTTATTCTTATTATTAAATATATTCTTTATAAGAAAGTATTGTTAAGAGAGATTAAATTTAGCGGCTAGTGTACAAAATATTCGGCTTGCAAACGATTTATGTATATTTCTTCGTTTATAATTTCTGCAGCCAATCATTCATTTCATTGATTTTCTGAAGGTTCTCAATTATTGAAAATCGAGTAAAGCGAGTCAACAATTGCATAACTTGTCGCCTTAATTCAAGACAATCAGGCGACAACTTCGATTTATGATATATAATTATGTTTTAGAACAAACTATTGCACACTTATTCATCTTAAGTACCATAACAAGTTTGAACCGAATATCACTAAATGTGACTCTGTAAACTGATATCTTCGAACTTTTGTACTTTTTACGCCTTTGTTCCGACGATTTGGATCGTTTACTATGAATCAGTGAACAAATATAAGCGACAAACCCGATAATTTATGTACATATGTATGTACTTACGACGTATTGAACTGGATGATTAAATGCGCGACTAAATACATAGACTGAACACAATGACCTTGAGTTATTCATGAACAGATAAAAGACAAAACAGGAACAATATCTTTGGCACACTGTAGGTTCCATACCGTACAAAGAGTTTTTCATACAAATACTCAATTCTCGTCCCATCTTTCCAATTACATCTATAATGGTTCGATATGGCCAAATCAACTTAAATGTATGCACATACAGTTAGCAGCACAAATCTGTATACACCGGAAAAAAAGTTAAAATCAAATTTCAAACGCAAATTTCTCAGCTATATATATGTATTTTTAGCTAATTTTTTTATATTTAATTTTAAGTTAAACTCTACAAAAATAGATACATGAAAAAGTCAGTATACAGTTCTTTTACCTGCGGTGGAATGGAATTTTCGGGATTATAGTCAGACTTCCAGGAACCGATGCTAATTACGGGTTTTTTTTACAACGAGTTTTTATACTCGGAGCCCATTGGGTACCAAGAGTATATTGAGTTTGTGACAGCAGCAAATGTATGTAACACTCATAAGGAGGCGTGGCCGACCCCATAAAGTATATATATTCTGATTCAGGATCAATAGCCGAGTCGATTGGAGCATGTCCGTCTGTCCGTCTGTACGTCCGTATGAACACAAAGATCTAGGAGACTATAAAAGCTAGAGACTTCATTTTTTTGCAAAGTGCTTGTATTAGTTGCAGGCAGATCAAGTCTATTTTGGATTTTTGCCACGCCCACCCCCCCCCACCGCCTCCACAAATCGATAAAATCGATTTTGAGCACACCCAGCCAAGCTACATGACTGAATTTGGTACAAAGTTAGAATATCTGGATGTTTGTATAGATCGGATAATTAACATGGAAGTTATACACATTTCAAATTCCAAAAGTTGAGATGCGTCTCTATAGCGTACGCTTGCCTGCGATTCTCACCCCACACACGGCAACATTTACTCAGTGTTTCTCACGCTTGTAAAGAGTGTGGCTCAGTGGTTAGAGGGTTGAACTCGCGTGCAAGAGGTCCGCGGTTCGATTCTCGAGCCGATTTTTTTTTAATTGGTTAAAATTGGCGCAGCACGAGCTAAATAAATATATAATTTAACTTTGGGCACCGAGTATGATATAGTCGAGCATACTCGACTATAGCTTTCTTACTTGTTTACAATTGATTTTTATTTTTTTTATAGAGAGGTCTTATGAGATTGGTGCCCTAATTGGGAGTGGTCACACCTCCATCCAAAAAAAATTAATCATTATAATTTTACCGGCTGTATATTGCCAAAGGCTCGATCTGTTCGCCCGCCCTTGCTAGCGGAACGCGAACAAAGCGCTGCTATTAAGGCTATTCGACATAATCACAGGATGACAGCCCATGAAGCACAGCTTCAGATTGGGGTTAGTTTTTCCAAAGCGGCTTCGGTGGATACGGTCCGCCGTGTCATAAAAAAGGCTGGGTACCATAGCAGAGTCGCTCGTAAAAAACCTCTGATTTCAGAAGTCAGTAGGCAAAAGCGTCTATCCTTTGCAAATAAGTTTATTTCAAAGCCCATTGCCTTCTGGAATCAAGTTATATTTTCAGACGAGAGTAAATTCTGCGTATTTGGTATCAAAGGAAAAGTTTTGGTATGGAGGAAAAACGGAGGAAGCGGCAAATGGTGTGGGGGTGTATGGCAGCCAGCGGTGTGAGAAACATAACTTTTATTGATTCAGTTATGGATCATGGTGCTTACATAAGCATTTTGGATAACAATTTAAAGAGAGTGCTGAAAAATAGGGGCTTCACCGTTCCGTTTTGGTTCCAGCAAGAAAGCGACCCAAAGCATACAGCACATAATACAAGGCTTTGGCTGCTCTATGATGTTAAAAATCAGCTGCAAACACCGGAAATACAATTGCTTCAATGAAAAAGCTCAAGGAGGTAATAGTGGAGCAATGGGACAAAATGACATCAATGAAACTTGTAAATTCGATGCCAAAACGCCTTAAGGAAGAGAGGGATACCCCACAAGTTACTAAAAAGGATATAAAGGATATGTAGGTTTAAGTAAGGTGTATACAGACTTTTGCGTGTGCTATTTTTGGAGTATAAAAACTTAAAATTAAATATAAAATATATCGAATTGTTAAAGAATTCTGAAAAAATGTAGTATGAATAAAATGTAGATATGTTAAAAAAAAAAATTAGTTAAAAATACATATAAATGCTGAGAAATTTGCGTTTGAAATTTAATTTAATTTTTTTTTTCGGTATCTACAGATTTGTGCTGTTGTGTGTACTTACAAATGTACATATATTTGTATATAAGTAGGTTTCAATGTTTATGAGATTCGTAGCTGCAACTATAGCAATATGTATGAGCAATCTACGATAAGCCTTGTCGAATTCAAAAGTCTTTTACCAGTTAATATTTACACTCGCTGAAGGGCTTGTAGGGCTGGACTTTTGCTTTTTGTATACATTTTTTGCACGAGTAACTTGACTGCGTATCCCTAAGATAAAAGCATATTTACTTTTGTTTGTTCATTATTTGTTCTGTTCAGGCAATGCAACGTAAAAAGCGCTACGCGGAAACGGTAAAGTCTACAAAAAAAGATGAACAAGAACCACAATATCAAAAACAAGAAAGAGAAAAAGAAGAACAGCACATACAATTGCAATTACAGCAGCGGAAAAAACTGGAGGAAAATGTGCTGGAACTAACGCCCCCGGCCACACCGCCAACACCAGTACTAGTCTCCTCGCTCACGAATAACATTGCCTGTACCGTTGACTTGAAGTTGGTGAGTAAACATAAACATACAATAGAAAATCAACAAAAGTAACTTATCCAATAAGTATTTTGTGGCCTCTTTTCTCCGTTCTCCACTTTTCATCTTCTGTCTGTGTCTTTGCCTATGGATCTTCTTTCTTTAGCGCACACGTCGTGAACTGGAGCGTAATCGAGAATTTGTTTGCTCCCTGCTTGTTGCCTATGAGCGTAACGAAAAACTGTGGAACCCAAAACATCCGGACTACAAATACAATGCCAGGCGCAGTATTTACGGAGAATTGGCCGCACCGCTTAAAACTGCTTTTAATATGCAAATTACTGGTGCAGAGGTCTTTGCTGTTCTTAAGGAGCTACGCGGGCGCTACCGTCGCGAGCTGAGTAAACTCAACTCCTTGGGCGCCAAATACAAATCGCGTCTGTGGTTTTTTGACAAAATGCACTTTTTGCGGGATATTATTGAGCACAAAAGGGCTGAAAAAGAGGCTAAAGTATGTATTATTTGTGTATGTTTTAAAAAATATACATGTATGTATATATTAGGCTGGGGCGATTTGTATGGAAGGAAAAATATCACCTCGGGCGCGTCCAGATTCTGATTCCAAGGGCTATTCTGAGCAAAAAAGTCCACTGGACCATATGTCTACTGTGAAAATCGAGCTTGAGAGTTTTCGTTTGAAGTTTTCTGTTCGGACTTTTCCGTCAATAACTCAATAACCCACTGGATGATCTACAACTTCTTTGAAGATTCAAACACATTCTTCAATCGGTAACGAGTTATTGACGGAAAAGTTCGAACAGAAAACTTCAAGTGAACACTAACCTCCAGAATCGAAATCTGGACGCGCCCAAGATGTTTTTTGAATCGCTTCACCCTAATATATACACTTTTAAAGTACATTTGTATTCAATTTATATTTTATAAAATCATTCACAGAGCGAATTCACAGAGAGTGTTAGATCAACCGAATCGGATAATGAATCCATCACAAGATCGACACAGTATCGTGAAGTACTCAGTTACATAATCGATGCGTTCAGGCGCCATGAGAGTCTTTGGAATCCACAGCATTTTGACTACAATAATCGATGTAAAAAAGACCTTTACCGGGAGATTTCTGCAGAGCTGCTCGACAATCTCAATTATGAAATCAGCGGAGAGGAATGTTATAAGGAAATACAAAAGTTACGCACGCGTTATCGCAAAGAACTTCGTGAGGTAATAAAACATAAAGGTCTTTATATACCAAAGCTCTGGTGCTACGATGAACTAGAGTTTCTACACAAGATACTCCAGGACCAGATATTCATTAAAATCAGCAAGGTAAACACAGTTTAGAAAGGCTAAAATTTGAAGACTAATAATGTTTATGGTCAATTTCAGAAAAAGGGAATTGTAGAAACAATTCATAAGACAAAATTTATTAATGCCAGTTGCATAAGTTTCGACTCTCAGGATGACCAGTTCCAGTTTGTGGAAATCTATCGCAATTACCCAGCATTGTGGGATGTGGATCATCCCGACTTTCGCTCTAACGCGTTTCGGAATCAAGCCTTGGGACAAATGCTGGAGGAGCTAAATACCACATTTCAATGTACATTTACCAAGGCACAGCTGGAGAAAACGCTGTTTCAACTGAGGAAAGATTTCTCAACTCAAAAACGCAAAATACTTCTCAATACCTCGAATTCAATCAGTATTCCTCTTCTTCACGACAAACTGAGTCTGTTTCTCGAACAGAATTTGGGACCCTTTCGCTGTAATGTCTGTGACGAGGTCATCAAAACCTGCGACCAGTTTAAAGTGCATCGTTCAGGTCATGATGGAACACAACCATTTATCTGTACCCTGTGTGGCAAAGGATTTCAAATGCCTTGCAATTTGACTGTGCATATACGTCGGCATCGACGCGACTTTCCCTATGCCTGTGAAAAGTGCGACAAGCGATTTGCTACATCCACTGAGGTTGCCATACATATGCGTAGTCACACCGGCGAACGACCCTACATATGTGATCTATGTGGCAAGTCGTTCAAGACATGGTCTTTCTTTGATATTCATCGCCGCACTCACCTCAATCAGTCGACTTTCCATTGCCCCATTTGTGATAAAGGATTCTATGAAAAAAATCGATTCACTGACCATATGAATGCTCACCTAAATATACGTAAGCATTTGTGCACCGTTTGTGGTAAAACCTTTACCACATATGGAAACCTCAAAAAGCATACCGAACTCCATCTAGCGGTTAAGAAATACAAGTGTACAGCTTGCGGCAAGCGTTTCGCTCAGTTTGCTAGTCTTCGCTGGCACCGAAAGCGCGAGCATAACTCAGATCAACAACAGCATGAAGAAGATGAAGACGGAACTTAAATTAAAGTGCATTACAATGGAATAGAGTCAAAAAAATTAATTCATATTTGGAAATGAGCTTAATCATATGTATAAGCGATTGCTTTTAAGAACGTTCAACGATCGTAAAGCAATTTAAAATTATACATACATCATTGTTTCTTTGAATATAATAGGCGGTTCAAAGTTGTAAGCAATTATACTTTTTAATGAATTATCTCAACATGTACATATCAAGTGATTTGATAATAAAAGAAAACCTGGATTATTCCAATATGGTCATAATAAACAAAACACAAAACTCAATATTGAATAAATAGCTTACTATAAGTCAATTTTTGTATAATTTAGTTACTACACATTTTAAATTATATATAAGTTGACAATGAAAAATTGAGGTGTAGAATGCTATCTACTTTCTGAGTAAGATACAAATATAAGCATTTACTAAATACATGACTACTAATAATATACATACACATGTACATATACATATATATATTAAATATTAACAAATAAAAAGTTAAACTAAAGATTTTGACATCTGCGATTAAATTATTTTTACTGGTAATAAATTATCTATTGATCTATGGTAAAACCAAAGAAAAATTGTAACTAATTTGTTGCCATAAAAAATAGTAGTAGAAATAACAAAATAGAGTAAACAGAAAACTGAAAAGAAGAACAGAACAAAAAACTCAATAGGCATTAAAAAATCGACAACAACAATGTGGTGGTTACGTTATCTTTCAATGGAAATATCAAAAAGACGCCGGCCAATTGTATATTTTTTTATTAAGGTTGATTGTTAACCATTTCGGTAATTGTGAATAATAATAATAGTAATTACTCTATTGAATATTCGGTCGTATGAGCATTTGTACAGACTTAAGTGAGTTAAATCTGAACCAGCGCCCCCAAAAGATTCCTTCTACATTTTCCGTCTGTTGTTTGAAATATTTTCCATTGAGATTGCTGAAATAAAGTGCATAAGAATATCTTTCTGTAAGATTTAAATGTATGTTGTGTACCTTCGGGAACAAAAGTCATACCACCACGCACCATGGTGATATTCAGCACAATTGATGTGAGTGAATTCGTCGTTGTCCTTATCATACGTGGAGAATTTCATTTTGTCATGTGTACGCATAGCGTCGCTGGCATTTCCGTGATAATGTCCAAGCAACTTCATCGCATATCCCTCTTTTTCACTACCGATAATAAACTTGTCATACAAAGCAAATAAATTTGTGCCATTAAATAATTGTAGTAATATATAAAGCTCGTGCGGCTGAAACGTCGTTAGTTGATGGAGCTTTTCTAAACCAATAAAAAATTCACTGTTCAGTTTTCCAAAGCCCTTTCGATACTGACTCCAGTTTCGGTAGAAATTTACAGAGCCATCTAGACGACGCTGTATAACCATCCAGCCAGGGCCTGCCACAGTAAGACTATTACAAGACACCAAAAAGGGTCGAAAGTCGGGAAGTTGAATCAAATGAATACCTGAAGTTTTTCCATATGGTAAGCAACTATTAGTAGCAGCCTCCCAATTGGCTAGTATATCATCTTTTCTTTCTTTGAGTTTCAATTCTAACTTTGCTACCATAGCTTTCTGTTCAATTAATGTTATCGAATCGGATGCATTTTGTTTTTTAAATAAGCTCAACAAATGTTGTTTTCGTCTTAGTTTCTTCTCATACGATCTGATTTTAAACTGCATAATTTGTATATGGTCATGCATTTCTTTTAAAGTTTTGACGAAGGAAATATTTTGAGCATTACACGTTTCAGACATTTCAAAATACTTTTTAAGTTTTTCATCGTCCGATCTATTTTTTGATTGTAATTTATTGATTTCGTTTACTTTTTCATTTATGATAACTGCATTTTCCGCCAATTTTGACATATAAACGTCCAACAGATCGTTTAGATCATCCTTACTAATGCTAATTGTCTTATGCGCATCGATTTGAAATTCTGCCATTTTTGGATTGGGTGTGATTGTCTGATTATCAAATTTTTGTTGTGGCAGCGTATTATTCAGGCAGCCTTCTGTTATCCTTTCTCTAGTACACGTCTCTTGAGGATGCTTTGTCTTAATAATTGATAATGAATTCTGAACATTCCACCCAAATATTGTAATTAGCATAAACGGAATGAAAATGTCTAATTTCCCCAAAATATTGAAATAATACCATTTATTCATTATTATATTAAATACTTATTTTGTATACGCAAATTGAGCCGGTGACACATGCCGCGATACTGAGAAACAGAGCTAAAGCAAATGCATTATTGTAGCGATTTGATTTCAGGAAGTTTATGTCATAAAGGGCCAGATAAGAAATTTGCTGTTTTCTATGCATGTGGATTTCAGTTTTGAGCTTCTTTATACAAACTATATTAACTAAGGAAGTATTATTTACAATCTAAAAATTTATGTATGTATGTACATATGTATTTACTGGAATATAATAAGTGAGATTTAAAATATATTATATTTATTATATTTATATGTATGTAATTACATGCATATGTAGATGAAATCCATATATGTTCATATGTACATATATATAAATTAAAATCCATTTTGGATTTTAATAAAAGCGGGCTTTTAATAGGGTTGGCAGCACTCTTTCGAATCTGTATAAATTTTGTACATATTGCCATCCCTCTTCTACGCATTGACCGCCAGCAATTTGAGTATACAGAATTTTTCAGAAATAAAGAAGGACAAGATACAAGCTCAAGCATATAAAGACAATTTTTTAAATACGTATTAAAAATAGCCTGTTTTTTTAAAATATATTTTAAAGGCTGTTAATAAACTATAATTTACTTCATACAGAAACTAATACTAAATCATCTTAGAAAAATTCCATTTAATCGAAACAAGTTTACAGCCATACACAACAGAACGCATGTGTACGTCAATAAGCGCAGTCGCATACAGTGAAGGTTTTAAAGTATAACGACAAATAAATCAACAAAAGTAAAATAAAATATAAAGTAAAGTAATTAGAAATATGGTGTTGTATTATATCTACATTGCGACCAAACCATTCTTAAAAGGACAGTTTAAGTGAAGGAGATAAAATAAATTTTGGTGCTCCACTGGCCAACGCATCGCAGTCTCTATCTCTGCTAAAGAAAAATCATGTCTGTGTTAGTGCGTGAGTCGGGCGTAACGCGGTCAGCGACATATTGTCTATATATGAGACTGCACTATTACGAATTCAGTTTGAGAGTACAAAGAAAACGAGTCTTTGTCCGGTGGAAAATTTGTGGCAAAGGAAGGGTATATACATACACAGATACAAGTTGCAGGTACGAATAAGAAAGCAAGTATACGTATTTTTAGATTCAATTTCCTGTTTATTTCTTTCTTTACTGCCTTCTTTAGTAACATATTTATATTAATAATTATCTTTATTCTGCATTAACAATGGGAATAATTAAAACTCGTATTTTTAGCTGTTGGTGTCTCCCTTAATATATGTATGAATATGAATTAAATATTGGCTACCTTTATATTGCGGCCTTGAGTAAGTATTGGATCATGGTGAACCATTGTGGTTTCAGCCAATTATTATTTATCAACAGAAAAATTTATTAATTTTTTAAATGCTATTCAAATCTTAACATTTTTTTTTAAAACACACTGTAAAGAAAATATGAAATTTGTTTGTCAAATTTTATAAATCGGAGTTAATTTATTTCTGTACGTTAGAAACTTCTGAACATAAAACAATCAAGAAAGCAAGGTTATCTTCAGAGGTCCGAAGATGTCATACCCTTGCAGTCTTAGAAGAAAACTTATCATACGGAAACTGAATATTTGGTATATTTTTCCTAGTTTGTGATACTGATCAAGCCTCCTAAGGGGCGATACAAATTCCTGTATAAAATTTGTATACCGTCTGAAATGGCTTAAATATTTACCGCATGGGTATAAAAATAAGATTTAATTTCGCGGAATATGTTTTATATGTGGTATATAAATAAACGAAAAGTTTTTATATAAAGAGAACTAAACTGATTCCGAATATACACCATAGAATGCAAATCTTTGCAAATTTTATTCGGATAGCTTTACTTTCTGAGGAATTTAGTATTAAAACATACAATTCGGCGCTTGATGCTGATCTAGAATATAGCAGGATATTTCCTTATACTCAATATTAATAAAATATCAGAACATAACTTCAAAAAATCATGTCAATATTTTGTTTTTTAATTTTCATCGGATATAAATACTCAATAGAAATATCGTTCATTACAGTTCGACAAACCCAGAAAGCACAATATAAGGAGCTTCGAGTTTAAAAA
>JBAMBR010004409.1:0-54862 GCA_037044475.1 Zaprionus obscuricornis | reverse complement strand
TTTTATTCAAGGGTACAGGGTATTTTACTGTCGGGTGCACCCGACTGTAGCCTTCCCTACTTGTTTTAATTTAATGTTTTTTTTATATTCGTTTTCATTTCCTGAGATATGAATTGATCTTGAATCGGAAGTGTTTTTGCAGATTGCCAATCGCTTAGTGGGATTTTGTTTGTAGATTTGTGGCGATCGATCCAAATGACTTAAAATGTATACAAAATAATTGGTAACTCATTTATTAATGTGCCATATTTTTTACTGCAGACAATAGTTTTGAAGTTATGTAAAAGTGTTGTACGCTTAAAATTTACATAGTCATAATTAAGAAAGCTACAGTACAAAAAGCTTTTGATGCTAAAGTTCATCATTTTAAAAGACGGAGGATTTCTTAAAATTAGTACATAGAGATAACTGTATTCAATGAGAATTCCTGTATTTGCATTGGTTACCATGTAATATGTTTTCTCTTGTGACAAATCGATTTTAAATGGTTTTTCTTAACTCTCTTACTAACGCCCACATTAGGGTACTTAAAAACTCATATATTCATTTATACATACATTCATACCTTCACAGCCATTATTTGTTTATTTTTTGATTCGTATCGTTATGTTTCGTTTTGAAAAATGATTCATTGGATACTCGATATGATTTTTAATGCTTTTTCTAGCTCAAAATTGCTATTTTATCATTTTATAATATACCTTTGACCCATTGTCAACACATCTTGAACTAATGGTCGTAATTCCACAGTCCTCTGTCCACTTGCGTATTTATGGTATTGTATTCTTCTTTTTCTCTTTCTCTCTCTCTCTCTCTCTCTCTCTCTCTCTCTCTCTTTCGCTCATGCTCTCCTTCTCCCATTCGTTCTCTTTTAACATATCCGTTCAATCAACTATGATAAGTTTTTGATGCGCCGACTATGATTTGTCTGTCATATTATCATGTTAACATGTCAAAAGCGCCAGCCAATTATTCTATTATGGCTAATTCAACTCTTATTCAGTTCAAGCCCAATATACAATGTTCACTTGAGTGTCCAATCTGTCCCTGAGTGTTATATTTATTGTGTGGGCTTTCTCATTTTAAGCTACCTTGCAAACAGTGAGTGCAGGAAGTGGGGTGTATTGGCTTCTACTATTCAATATTCCCAAAAAAGCTTTTTAGCCTCCTTTTATTTCTTTTGATTGACATTTATTTTTTTCCCCTTTGGACGCTCAACTTTACACGTATACGCCCTTTATTATAAAGACACAGGATTTATTTTTAGTGAGAATAAAAAAATGGTTTCCAAGTCACTACATAAAGCAAAAAAACAAAAGAAAATTAAACTTTTGTGTGAAAATCTGTTCGTTTAAGCCCGCAAGGGTATGAAGTCTTCGGCACGTTGAGAATAAATTTTATTTCTTGTGTTATACGTTTTTTTTTTGTTATTTATGAGTTTTGTGTACGCGGCCATTGATTAATGGGTGACAAAGCAACTCAGAGACGAATTGTCCAACAGAGAGGCATGCAATGAGGGAGAGAGAGAGAGAGAAAAAAAGAGAGACGAGATATCATGGCATATGAATATTAAAAATTTTAACTTTGTTTTGCTCATTTAAAAGCGACATAAATTAAACCCAGCTAAAGCTAAAATTAATCTCTAAGCTACGCACAAACCTACTATACTTAACTTTCGTTAAGTATTCGAGCTTGAGTTTGAGTTCAGTTTCTTTATTTCCCTCTCTCCTATACTCCCTTTACTATACTCCATCTCTCATTATCTCTCTCTTTCTTAGTCTTTTTCTCTGTCTTTGGCTGGGACAGGTCGAGCGGCGTTTATCGGCGCTTGTTAATGTCTCTACTATTTGTTAAATGCTAAAGCGACATGGTCATAATGGAAATGACAACTTAACAACAACAACACTAACAACGATTGGAAACAACATCTGAAATGTTAAAAGGCTCGGTCAGCTTGTCTCCTGTTTATGCCTAGCTCCTCTTACAAATACTCCTTTTGTAAGCCTCCCCCCACACTTTTCCATCCTAGCGTATGATAACTGTATTGGGACTGTCATTAACATTTTGATTGGTTTGCCAGACACGACGAGACGCGATGCTTGCGAAGCGCACGTGTTTCAACAAGCTGGCTTTTGCAAAAACAGGCTATTATCGCAGCAAAACACATTCACATAATTTGTTAAATAAAGTACGAGTTTCAGTTTGTGAATTCCGCAGTCAGATTCTGTCGCTAATTATATATCGTATGTAATACAGAATATATTATATTTAGTACGCCTCTCAACTTCTGCCTGATTCTATTTCTGTTCAAATTTGCAATTAATCAATGAAACGTTTTTACTTTCAAACAAGAAACATAGTTTAAGCAGCTCAACACAACAACAAAGAAACCTATAATCAAGTGTGCTATTATTTTTACGCCAAAAGAAATCTTAAAAATTGAGCTTATAGTTCGCTTTTTAATGGGATTATTTTTACAAAGTCGGGAATAAAAATTAGTCCACTTGCTCCACGTCAACTTCATCTGTGGAGAGGAGGCTTTTTTTAATTTAACTGAACAATTTATTCCTTCAATTTATACTTAATGTTTTAAAAGTCCTTTTGCCCTTCTATTTGTTTCTAAAGTGTCAACCCACTGTGCACAAGCATGCTATTTCATTGGAGACATTCAAAGTGGTGCAATGGTAGCAGGTGGGGGAGAGGTGAATGCAAAAATTAAAAAGCGCCAATTTGTCACACGTGGTCAGCTTTGAGCTATGAGCTCTACACTGGACTAGTAATACTCTTAAGTCGTGAGTGTGGAGACAGTGGAGAGGAATTCCATCCCATTCGTGTGCCTGTCATTATGGAGCCCGTTTTGTGGTTGATTGTGTTTAATTGCACACAGTCTCGCAAAAGTCACCACACGAATGTACGTGCGGTCTCATACGCCCTAACACACGGCACATAACACTTGGCACAGTTTTTGTCGCTTGTCATCGTTGGACCGACTATGTTATTAACTGCGCTTGCAATCCATTAAGCCTCCAATACAAAGCTTGAGTGGGTGTAATGGAAATGCATCACTGACAGCGAACTCTATATACTCAAGTAAATACACATATACACGGGTATCTGCATGTGTAAGCATGTTCATACATCAGACTTTGTCACTCGAGCTGATTATTGGGCTTGGGTTTTGTTTCTTATTAGTAGTTTTTTGTGATTCTCTAAGAGCAGTAGTCGATATACAAAACACCAAATAAATACAAATAAATACTATATACATAAATACAAATTAACAAATACTTACAGAAAATGATGAATTTAGTATAGAAGTTATGAAATTTTATATATATGTTGTACAATTTCATAACTACCATACTAAATTCATCATTTTCTCTTGTATATTCGTTTTATAAACTATGACATGTCTGAAGTATTATAATGGGTATATACTTTTTAAAATTTTTTACAATCTTGTGTCCCAGTAACACATGCATATACTCGTCAAATAAGAGAATTAGAAAAAAAAAAAAGCGTGAAAAGAGCGTGAGTATGCCACAATACAATCTATTGTGATCAAAATAATTTTGATGACATCATAATCTCTGAGCATCTTTAGTGAATCTCGCACTCAATAGTAATGGGACTAATTCAATATGAGCAAGTAAATTAAAAAGAAAATATCAGATGAGTTAATTGCATCAATCGAAATGAATTGAGAAACTACGACTTCAGTATAAAAAAGACCTCGTCTGTGTGCGGTTTTGTTTAATTATTACAGTGCATTGTTTTTTTGAATCAATATACTACAGAATACTTAATGGTATCTATAAGTCGAGTATTCCCAATTAACCAAATTACACTGTTGTTAAAGATAATATTTTAACCCTGCAAGCCAATATATGAACAAATTAAATAACATAATTAAATTTTAACGACTATTCTATAACCTACGTTGAAAACAAATATTTTTCAAACAGATAATATATTTAATCATTTGAAATGAATACATAATATATATTTTCATATTTTCATTGTTTTTAAAACAAAATTTTGAATTAAAATAAATATATATAATTTTAATATGTCGTTATGTTGGATCTTTTGCCATCTGTAAAGTATTCTTTTTGTGGATTTCCCTGACCAGTATCTGACCAGCCTTATCAAGATCTGGTAACATTTCAACAGCACAATACGAGGTTGCAGTAGTCAACGTAGACGTCATGAACTGATAAGAAAGATAAGAAAGTTTTTAGCTTAAAACTGACCTAAGGAGAAGCTAAAATCGTGAAAATCACTAATATAAAATAGGAAAAAAGTAAAACCACGATCAGTCGTGTTAAGACAACTGTAAACACTTGATGAACAATTTCTTAAAACACTAAGTGTAATCAAGTGAAATCATGTTACTCACAACTATTGCATTGATATTTCTGCTGATAGCCGTTGGTTATGTATTTTTGACCTGGAACTATGGATACTGGCGGAAGCGACAGGTGCCCGGGCCAAAACCTAAACTATTTGTCGGCAATTATCCCAATATGTTAAAAATGAAGCGGCATCTAATATATGACCTTGGGAAAATTTATCGGTAATAGTTTCATTTATGCATATAGAAAAAGAAGTAAATATAAGAATTTATAATATAATTAAGTATATAACGTAGTTTGATTTATTGAACTATCAAACAAGCATTTACTAGCCCAATTATATTAAGAAAACTATTACATTAAATTTACTTTGAATTAATTTAATAAATTCTACTTTTTGCTTATACTTAGTAAAAACAAACAGGATTACGATGCAGTTGGTATTTACATGGGACGAACGCCACAACTGCTGGTACTGAGCCCGGATTTGGCACACCGTATATTCGTCTCGGACTTCAGAAGCTTTCATGAAAACCAACTATCCGAGTTGGTGGATGAGAAAACCGACTATATACTGGCGAACAATATGTTCACAATGTCAGGCGAGAAATGGAAGGCACGACGTGCCGACATAACTCCGGGCCTAACCATGAGTAGAGTAAGACTTTAAAATTTAACACTAATATCCATTAACTCTACTCATGGTCATTAATTCTACTTTTCTAGATCAAAGCTGTATATCCTGTAACGAATCAGGTGTGCAAAAAGTTTTCTCAATACATACATAAGCAAATACGCATTGGAGCAAAGGATGGCATCAATGGCAAAGATGTAAGTTTTAAATCATGTTGATAGCATTCTAGATTAATTTTGGAGTGTTTATTTTATAGCTGAGTTTGTGTTTTACAACGGAAACAGTAACCGATTGTGTATTGGGATTGAGTGCCCAGAGCTTTTCGGACTTGCCCTCTCCCGTATTGGATAAAATCAAAGGTCTTTTCGATCAGTCATGGGCTTTTGTCATAAATTTTAGCCTGGCAACAATGTTTCCAATTCTTCTAAAATTTATTAAGTTACGTTTTATTCCCTTGCATGTTGAGACATTTTTTGTTAATTTGATGCAGAATGCAATCGATGTCCGTAAGACACAAATGAACGACGAAAAGCAATTCGATCGTACTGATTTTCTCGACTATATTCTTCAATTGGGCAAAAAGAGAAATCTCAATACACGCCAAATCACAGCGTGTTCAATGACATTCCTACTAGATGGCTTTGATACTACAGCTTCGGTGTTAAATCATACCCTTCTCTTCTTGGGCCGTCATCCTGATTACCAACAGCGTTTGCGCGAAGAGATTCAATCTCATCTGAATGCTAAGGGTTTCGTAGACTTTGAGAAACTTAGTGAACTACCTTATTTGGAGGCATGTGTGCTCGGTAAGATATGGGGTGAAAATTTCTCCTTATCCCGCAACTAAACAATTTTTATTCTCCCTTATTCAAGAAACCCTACGTATGTTCCCATCACTTGCTTTCTCAACCAAGCTCTGCACTCAGCGCATTGAGCTACCCAATCGTAAAGGAGGTAATTTCATTTTAGACAAGGACACCCATATATTAGTGCCTCATGCTTGCTTTATGAAAGATGAAGACTATTTTCAAGATCCCGAAAAATTTCAACCTGAACGCTTCCTAGACCCTAATGCTGCTAAGCAATATCGCGATCGTGGCGTTTTCTTGCCCTTCGGTGATGGTCCCCGCGCCTGCATAGGTTAGTCAAGTTACTTGAATTCTGCTAATAACTAACTATTTACAACTTTTTTTCAGGTATGCGATTCGCTTTAATTAATATTAAAGCGGCTCTTGTAGAGATTATTACAAACTTCAATGTTAAGGTCAACCCCAAGACGCGGAAGGATAATTTGTTTGATCCATTTGGGGTTGTTACGAAACTGCAGGGAGATATTTGGCTAAACTTTGAAACTTTGAAATAAGTCTTACCAATAAGTTGAAGCATAGCCATTTTATTTTATAATAAAGTTTTATAAAATACTTTAGAAAATTAAGTTTTAAAAATAATTAAAGCTAAATTAAAAACATCCGTAAGATTTTTAACACTTGCCGGAGCTTAAAAATTAATTGGACATATGAATATAAAATTTACAAATTTGCTAGAAATTATTTATAATAATTCCAGTAAGGGTCAAAACATGATTGTTACGGGGAATCGAAATTAGAAATAAAGTAATACCTACCAGAAGAAACATCTAAAAAAGTTTAAGCAGATATTGAATATAATATTTCGATGCCCTTCAAAAATACAAAATGTGTCCGTTATAGGTATACTTCAGTGTGTTTCAAGAAATATTTTTTCGTGCAATTTCATATTAATGCAGTTAAATTTTCATTAGTTTCAACCCTATATTTTCAGTTGAATATTTAATTTAATATTTTGCACTCCAATTATTGATCTTATGACAATGTTAAAATTGATATTTGAAAGTATGTAACTCTTGAGTGATCAATAATATCAAGTGCCAAAAGGAGTGAAATAAGAAGTCGAATTCAAATAAGTGGAGTAACATGAAAAAGAAGAGGCAGTGCTTAATGAGCTGCTGCTTAAACAAATAAACACATTTTAATTAACATTTAAAATTCGTATTAAGCAAAAAGCTTTTAAGAAGCACCCCATAATAATAATAACAAAACGAGAAGATGAAACAACAAGAACAACAATAAACAAAAGGCAGTCAATGTATCAAAATCAGAGAAATATTCCCCCTTGCTTCACTTTGTCAACAAAGTATTGCTCGTTCATTAACAAGCGTGTCAAACTGATAAGAGCAGACAGAGAGAGCGAAGAAGAGAGAAAAAAACAAGCGAGGAAGAGAGAAATGATCAGTAAAAACAGGTCACAATGCTAATTGATTGCAGTCAACGTGGGCTATAAAATTATTGAAACCACCGCCAGAGAGACACAGTCATTTCACGTCTCGGATAAGAGAATTGCGTTCTTTTAAAAGCATGAGTCATCGCCGTGGACTCATCAACTGGTATTCTACAAGTAGGAGGAACCGTAATATGATCTAAGCATTACCATCATCTAATGCACTACAAACAGAGACAGATAGTGAAAGAGACAGAATTGGAGACCCTTAACTCAGTTACAGATTAAGCAATTAACTTACGTACTTGAGATAAAACACTAACACTCTCAAATAATTTCTACCTGAAATACAAACTCAGGTGTCGCTATATATAGACCATTTTCAAATATGTAAATTTGATTTGAGCGATTATAATACATTTGCGAGTATGTAAATAAAATCCGACCAGACAACTTAACAGAAGAGTGATAGATTATAAATTACCCTATAGCATCACTCAGCTATTTATTTAATTTAAACTTTGCAACTTTTTTTGTAACGCACTTCCTAATTACGTTACTTTCCATGATTCGGAAAATTTCTCTTAGTTGTACATAACTCGACTATACTACTGGACAGGAGTCCATATCGAGATGATCTGTGCATTTTGCTTACATTTTAAATCGCATTAAAACGTGTCGAAACGATACAGTTTGTATTTAAACCCGCTATTAGACAAATGCCTGGTCACATTCCCCTATTTATACCTTTGTACAAGGTATATTATTCGAAAAGTTTAGTTTTTTTATTAAAAGTTTTATTCTAAGACTGCAAGGGCATTGACATCTTCGGCACGCCGAAAAGACCTTGGCTTTCATGTTAAGAGTTACCATTTATTATTAAAACTTATAACTTATTTTTATTTAATTTTTTAATATAAATCTATATAAACCCTTTCTTGTTGCTTTTGCATTACGCTTAAAACTAATCGGATTTGAGTATAATAAAGACCTTAAAACTTGCTCGTTTTCCTCTCTGTTACTCTGTGAGAATTAAGCTCATTATTTCACTAAGAACCAATTAAACCTAATCGAAATGTAGAGTAAATATTATTAAATTTATGTTATATTAAATTAAATTAAATTAAATTAAATTTATGTTATATTTGGAGTGTCAAAATGTCATACACTTAAACAGCTTATGGGCAGTGATGATGATGATGATCAAAAATATATATATATTCTAGGCTCTGCCATGTTGTATTTACAAACATTTAAAAAACAAAAAAGTTATAAATTAGTAAAATGTGACAAAAGGAATTTTTGAAATCACCTGCAAAACCTTGTAATTTAGAGCAAAACAGAGCACATACGGCTCTATACATATATCATAAACTGCGTACCAGCACGCCATGTAGTAAGTATCCATTCCCCCACTTTGTCTTTCTGCAAGCCCATTTCAAGGAATAAAAATCATGGCTGCCTTACTCATTTTGCCTCTCCAACTTTTCACGTTCCGCATTTCTGCCAAAAAAGCCCAAAACCAACTAAGTATGAACCATAAATTTTTCCAGTTAATCGCGAGAAACAAAGAAAATTGTTTGCAATCATACGAAAATTGCCTACAAATGAACTGCTTAACGGCGTGTCGCACATTTAGTAAACATTCAAACACAACACACAGTAGCAACAACAACACTTTAACTACAACAACTAAAACAAGGAGAGAACCATTGTAATATATTTAACCTGGCCCAAAAACTGCGCCACATTTGCGTTTGTAGCACTGAGAATAACAGTTTCAGCAAACAGCATAAACAATGAAAATTGGTTAGTCGATGTTAAACACATCCTATAAAATATTTTGGACGTTTATAAACTTAATTAATACAAGCATGTGAAAGCACATTTTGGATTATTCTACGAAAACTATGATATCTTCAGCGTGTCAAAGTTTTCATAACTAAAAAAAAAATATATACATATGTACTGCAACACACGGTCAAGCCGGTATAAAAATTAAAGTAGCTATTAATTTTATGCAGTTTTAAAACTATTTCAAATGAATAACTTTACTTTAAAAGTTTTACTTTAAAATGTTTTTAGTTCAGTAGTAGACCGCATCAGAATTTTACTAACTTAAATTATGCATTTGTCCCTTACTTAATAAACAACAGAAGCAAGACACCCAATTTACAACTGTATTATAGAGTATAACAAGAATCGTTGACTGGAATTACATGAGGGCATATTTAATTTATAAAAACGACCGAAAATTGTGCAAAAGGGCGCCCTTTTGGCAGATGGAGAGTCATGAGTGAGGACTTGTGGTAGGAGAATTTCAGAAGAAGGTCGTAGCATTGAAAGGAGCGCAACAAACAAACAAAAGAACGAAAGTACTGTAGCAATAATGCGTGAAGGAAATCGGTTACTTATTAAAAATGGCCATATATAACGCAGTATATACGCCTCTTTTCTCTCACTGTGTTTCTGCGGTAACATAAAATAATAATAATTAAGAATATTGAGCCAGAAAAATATTTTTGGGTAAATGTAGGGTTTTTCTTTCGGTTTTTCCAGTTGCAATAGAATAAGAACACACAAGTTCTATTTAAAAATTACCTGTAATTTACTTTAAGTGCATAGACAACGAAAGCTTATACAACTACTTATAAATACGAAACTTCTAGTTTCTAGTAAAATTAAATCCAAAATAAATAAATACTATTAGAAATCAAAAGCTCTTATAGTTTCCGAAACCGATAGATGGATAGACAGACGGACTACTATAATCACCATGTGTATTGATCCTCAGCGATATTATATAAGCTTAGTGCATGAAATACAAATCTGACAAGGTGTGAAATCTTGTGCATTCAGAAGATAAATTTTCTTAATTGGTACCGAATATTTTTTGGTCGACATTTTATGACATTTACATAATCCAGCCACCTTACGATTGAGCCATAATTCAGCCCTTTACGAATAATATAATCGCTATAAACTAATTTTGATTTTATTGTTGTCTCATCAATTTTTACATAAAATCTCTATAATCACAGTTATTGACTATTTTATTTTCTCTGCTGACTCCTTAGTTTCGACCTAGATCTAAGAAATCACTGTATCAATAGTATTCGCTTCTCCATGAACTGAAACGCAACAAGTTAAGATTTTCAGGACTACAACATTCAGTCGTCGTTACAAAGATGCCCATTTACGGCACACACACTCTCATACACACATTGGGAACTTCTGTGATTAAATAATTAATGTGCTAATTTATCGCTTAGCAAATTGTGTGGTCAATTCACTAACAAAATCACGCATAGACGGCCCCTACCCTAACCCCATACACAGGCTACTTTCCCACCTCCTGCTTCTTCTAATTCTTTTTCCTCTTTAAGTGTGGACAGACGAAAACAATTACGAAAAGCAATCACATTGGCTGGGCGAGCTTTCCTTCGCTTTTGGCGTGTTAAGGGAAATCACTTAAAAAGCCAAACAAAATCGAGAGAGACAGAGTGAGAGTGGGAGAGATTGCGGGTTAACCAGTCATGCTAGAGCTCTGTCCTGAACTCCGTCTTAATTCGTGAAACGATTGTAATAGAGTTACATAAAACTAAAACTGTCACCAATAATTGCGCTCACCTGACCGCAAATAAAGTTCGCGGGGAGAAAGAAGAAGTTGAGTTGATCATAATCTGTATTGGCATTTCGAGTGACAGTTCTGTTCCGCCCTTGCAACACCCATTTGGGCATATGAGCTTATAGCCTTTTGTATATAAGACAAATAAAAATACATATAAAATGAAGTTGAAATAGTAGATGAAGCTAATGCAATGTTGCAGTAGAGTTGTTAGAGGAAGCAGAGTGAGACAGAGCAGAAGAATGGGAAAGGAATAGAATAAAAGAGAATGTTGCAAAGCAGTTGCCATTTGAAGGCACTTGCGCACAACTTTGCTCTTGAATATTCCATGAAGTTGCCAATAAAGTCAAGTGGCAAGTCCTGCAAATGGCAAATAGAAGCTGGATGAGGAGAGCGATAAGAAATAGGGGCAGAACAGCTGCTGGTACTACTTGTTCCGATTGCTGTTGTTGTTAGCTGCAGTCTGCTGTTGCATACTAATTTTTCCTTTCCCCTCACCCCTTTACTTTGCTCACTTTTATGCTATCTTCTCTTTTTGCATTATGGTGGCATCTTTGGCCTCATTTTGTATTCATACCAAGCACCAATATCTTTCTCTTGCTGTTTTTCTTGTTCATTTATTTCAGTTAATAGCAGGTACAACAACAACAATAGCCAACAAAAATTGCATTAAAATGTGGCTCGTCTCTCGCTTCGCATTAAAATTGCACTGCAATTGCCCATGTCGAGACCTTCATTTCTTTTTGTTGCAATTGTTGTTTTATTGTGGCCATCGTTGTCCGTTGTTATTTTTATTATTGTTATGTCGTTGTTGCTGTTCAAATTGAATCCAATTAGTTGGCTACAAGGCCTAAGACGACGATGCGTCGCGACTTGATAAGTCCTTTTACCTGTTTCCCCGCCTCTGCTTGTGTGTACATTTTTATTGTTTATAGATACACTGAAGAAAATAGTTAATAAAATTTATATGTACAAATTTAAATGTAATTTGAAATAAAATTCGACATTTTTAGTGATTTTTAACAAGAACAATACTAAAATTACCATAAAACCATCAAATTTATTGAGTGTGCAAAAATTGTAAGAACAAGAAATTAAAATTTTCTTCGACGTACTTAATATCCTTACAAGCTCAAACGATATGTTATTATACTCGGTGCCCTTTGGGAACCAAGAGTATATTGGGTTAGTGACAAGAGCAAATGTATGTAACACCCATAAGGAGGCGTGGCCGACCCCATAAAGTATATATATTCTGACTCAGGATCAACAGCCGAGTCGATTGGAGCATGTCCGTCTGTCCGTCTGTCCGTCTGTCCGTCTGTCCGTCTGTCCGTCTGTCCGTCTGTACGTCCGTATGAACACACAGATCTCGGAGACTATAAGAGATAGAGACTTAATTTTTTTTGCATAGTGTGTGTAGTGTTTGCAGGCAGATCAAGTTTATTTTGGATTTTTGCCACGCCCCCCTCCGCCTCCGCAAATCGAAAAAAACGATTTTAAGCAAACCCAGACAAGCTACAGCACTGAATTTTGGTACAAAGTTAGAATATGTTTATCTCGACGTTGTGTACAAATTTGGTACAGATCGGATAATAAACATGGAAGTTATACACATTTCAAATTTCAAAAGATGAGAGGCGTACGCTTGCTTGCTGTTCTCACCCCATAAGACGGCAACATTTTTTCAGTGTTTCTCACACTAGTGAAGAGCGTGGCTCAGTGGTTAGAGGGTTGAACTCGCGTGCATGAGGTCCGCGGTTCGATTCCCGAGACGATTTTGTTTTTTTAATTTTTTTTTTTAAATTTTTTTTTTTATATTAACTTAAAATTGGCGAGTGCGCAGCACGAGCAAAATAAATATATAATATAACTTTGGGCACCGAGTATTATATAGTCGAGCACACTCGACTATAACTTTCTCACTTGTTCATAAACTGAAATTACGGCCGATCATTCCCATAGCTAAAGCAATTGTTCCCTGATTTGGACTATATTTCACTTACATGTACAAACTAAGCATTAACACTACCACTATGTATAAATACTAAATACTATTCATGGCCTATGCAAGGTTAAAATAATATAATATATACTACTTAAATTGTTCCCTGATTTGGACTATATTTCACTGACATGTACAAACTAAGCATTAACACTACCACTATGTATAAATACTAAATACTATTCATGGCCTATGCAAGGTTAAAATAATATAATATATACTACTTAAATTTAGTCAAAAGTTTACCCTTATTCAGAACAGACTGCTTTTTGGGAAGTGTAGCTAGAGTCTTTCACGTATAAATGAATATTCGATAAATAACAAATTCATACTAGAATACGATTTGCCAAAACCAGAAAAAGTTGTGCTTAAGTGCAAAATTGAATTATTCGGACTCATTTTAATAAGATTTCAGCGATAAACATACGGAACACATGTAGAATACGAACTGAGCAATTTAAACTGTCTATTTCACTAGCAATAATTCTTCAAGTCATATTCTGGACATAATATGCCAAAATCTAGATTTCCGGTTTGGCCTTATTCCTTTGAAAAAACAGGTCGCGACGCAAAGCCATGAAGCAGCAATAAAGCTGTCAATTAACCTTTAAGTGAACTCAAGAAGAGGTTCACGGGTAAAAGAGACACTAAACAAAGTAATTTCCTATTGGCGGTAGGATGGGAGATATCTTATCTGCCTGCCAGTATGCCAGCGAATAGAGATCTCACAGACTCTGCCAGAGGTAAAGTCAAATACTCAAAGAAAAGCTGGACAGGCATTAGACAAAATCCATAGGATAATAGACCACAGGCAAAGACATTGCAAGCTGACAGCACCGCCCCTTCTTTAACTTTCAACTTCCCTTTCTCCTCTGATCACTCCCTCACTCTATCTACAGTCCTCCCCTCCCGAAGCCGATGCTGATAAAACGCTGCTTTTTCCAATTGTGCTATTAATCTGCCACATTTGCACTAAGTGTTCCCATCCTGCTCGCACATTCAGAGCTGAAGTTGGCGTCGGCAACGCTTGGCTTACCCGAAAATAGAAACAATCAAAATGAAAATACATTCTTTTCCTACTCCATTCCGTCCGTTCGTTCGTTCGTTAGTTTGTTCGTAATAAAAACCCCAAAAGCAAAACGTTTTCCATTTAAAATGTCGTCGCAAAACACT
The DNA here is from genome assembly GCA_037044475.1 of Zaprionus obscuricornis. Classification (NCBI taxonomy): domain Eukaryota; kingdom Metazoa; phylum Arthropoda; class Insecta; order Diptera; family Drosophilidae; genus Zaprionus; species Zaprionus obscuricornis. The sequence continues at coordinate 40,811 of JBAMBR010004409.1, read as the reverse complement.
CACTCCCCCCACAATACTCCATACACACACCAACTGTATAATGAACGGCAACACTGCAGTGGACTACTGAGGTGTAGCAACCAATAGCAGCCAAGCTGCGTAACGCCCACTGCGACAATTGTCGACCAGTGCTGCCAAGCATTGTATTGCATGAAACCAGTTTTCCAACCGTTCAGCGCATGTCTCATGCGAGAGTAACTGAGAGAGTGTTGAAGAGATAGAGTATATAACATGCAGTCGGTGTGAGCGAGATGCAGTTGAAAAGGCGGACCAACAACGAGCTATGAGAAAATATGTACGTAAGGGGGGGTGAGCAGCTTTGTGTGCGGGTTGGCTAACGCTTATTATGGTAGGTTAGGTTCAACCAAGGTGGCAAACAGGCTCGTTAACGTTAACCAAATAGGAAGGAAGCAGCAGCGCTGGCAGCGACGTCAACAGAAGAAACAGCAGCAACGGCGCTGTCAGCGTCAATTGGAACCGGTTTTACTTGATTTTTTTCTTTTTGTTGTTGTTGCTTTAAAGCGGGGTGACCCCCGTCTTTGGACTTGGGCTTATTTGAGCTAACAAGCTACCCAAACAACAATAGCCACACAGAGGCAGAAGCAAAGACAGCAGCAACAAACAACAGCAAGAGCATTAGCAGTCGCAGTGACCGTCGGCATATTTTTTGGGCTGCATTTATGAAAAGCGTTTACGCCCTCCAGCACGCGCCTGCTGTCAGCTCGAAGCGATTTTTGCAGATCGCGTCAATTCAGTCAACGGCGTCAGCTCAATTTGTCGAGTCGGTCGAGTCAGTGTCGGTCGGATGTTAATAAGTCAAGTTAATTAAACTTTAAATCGTTGCACGTGTTTTGTGTGTTCAACAAATAAAAAGCCAAAGAAATACCCAAAAATAAGAAGAATATTTATTTTAAATAAAACAAAAAATCATTTCGAAAAAAGAGATATATATTTAAAAATTATTATACCAACAAAAAAGCACAAAATTTGCATAAAAAATCGAGGAAATTGGCGCCAAACATAGTCACCAAAATGTCCAGTCACGAGGAGGATGAACACGAACATGAGAATGTAGTGGACGATGTTGAGGAGCAGGAGATACACGTCGATGTTGATTCTGATTCACGTATGTCTTGTGGCAGCGGATCCGATGTGGATATGGACGGTGGCAGTTGTTTCGATGAGTCTGAAACGCCACTTAGGTAAGTAACAAGTATATCAATTATTACCCAGATTATTGTAAGCGGCTGAAAATTGAACACATTCTGTTTCAAATTTTCTTTATGTTTATAAATTAATTTAATTCTTTGAATAGTTTTATGGGATCACAAAACATATTTTTTATGGCCTAAAGAGGCAACGAGACAAATACTTTTCAATGTGATGAGGAATGTTTCAGTTAGAGAGACTATGAACACCTCTTTAATTTCTTTCAAGAAAGGAGTTCAAGTCATTACTATTTCTAACAAGGTGACAATAGATTGAGATCATTTCGTTTCTTCTTTGTTTACTTCCTTTTATCTTTTTTTACCTGTCCATCCAATCTTTCGTTGTTTTATACTAATTTGTTTAGGGCGTGAAGAAATCTCTTAAAAACTAATAAATTGCTTCAGCACAACTCAAAAGGCAACTCCCTGAATTTACAGAGTAACTAAACAGAAGGCCAAGAGGTGAGATGTGGAGAAACAAAGAAAACTTTGGATATTGAACGGTACAACAGTCGAACGATAAAACGCACATTAGCAAGGCGCCAACAAGTGCGCGCTGATAACAGATCCAATTCCCCAAATGGGTTTAACAAGTTCGTCTTCGTGAGACAAAGCCACAGTCGGCGGTCTGCAAGTCACTTTCCCAAGTCGTCTTTTTATTGGATTAATATTTTAATACACGGCATCATAAAAAATCCCATACAAAAATGTTTAAGTCAAAGAAATGTGGAGCGGACACAGGTGGCACTCGTAAAAAAAAAACACAAGACACAAGAAAGCAAGGTTATTTTGAGCACGTCGAAGATGTCATACCCCTCAAACTTAAATTGAAAGTTTCTTATACTAGAACAACATTTCATAAACAAGTTAATAAAGTAGTTTGATTTGAATCTTTCTTGGTAGAAATGAATTAGTCTACAGTAAACTTAAATATAAGGAAATATTAGACTAATTGTTCGCTCGGCAGTTATATGACCTATTTTAGTTATTTACCTATTTTAAAAAGTCGATTAAAACAATTTTTATTTTCTGGTAAATTATGGATATGAAAAACTAAATAAAAAAAGTTATTTGTAGCACGCCGAAGATGTTATCTTACCTTGCAATTTTTACCGAACATTTTACCATACAAAATCTATATTGTTGACCAATCGTTAATTTGACCGCCACTTGATATATTAGCCCGATTTCACTGATTCATAACTGCATAAATTTGAGGGCTCTAGTTTTTATAACCATGGAGATGTCCATATAGACTAACGGACAATCGACTCGGATGTTGTTTCTAATCCAGATTATATATACTTAATTCTGTTTACGTCTCGTCTTTTGTGTGTTTCATACATACATTTCCTAGTGCTGTAAACTCATAAACACTCTTACCCTATTGGTACTGGGTATAACAACTGTCTTCTAATATTTGCATAATTACTTAATTTACCACAAACAAAAATTCAAGAATGAAGAACTGTAAGAATTCTGAAGTAACGCTAGACATTGCGTGTAATCTGCTGTTACGATGTCAAAACCATGATTTCTTCATACTTTTGGCCATATCAGTTTTCAGTTGCACAAATATATATCGACAGTTGGGTATGCCAACTAACCATGTAGACAGTGAAGTAGACTGAAAATTAATAAGGGAAATTTAATTTCTTTATTAGTAAAAATAAATTAAAATTTGATAAATTTTATATTTTTGATTTAAATATTTTTTTTTATTATTATTATTATGCAACTGATTGTTTGTTAAAAATTATTTAATTATACTTGAGATTTACTTAAAATTTACTTTTATATTTCGGGCAAATATTATTCAAATTTTTTTTTTGAATTTTGTTTTGAACGCTGAAAAATGCAAACCCTCTTTTCCATTTCATCGTTTTTTAATACACACCTCTGTGCAGAGTACTCAGACTTTAAGCCAACAGCGTGGGCTTTGCTAAAACTGGTCGTGACGCGACAACAACATTAATTAATAATTTGTTCTCAGTCTGTGCTTATCGTGTGACACTTTTAATATTAATGAGCGCAAAAAAACTAAGAAAAAATGAATGCAAATTATAATTTTTATATTTTTTCCATTTTTGTGTTTTCATTTAGTGAATCGCTACAATCGGAACAAACGCGTTCTTCGTCCAGCGAGAATCTGCCCTTTAGCATATCGCGACTGTTGTCAAAGCCCTTCGAGACCAATCAACAGCGCAACAACAAAAACAATAATAACAGCAACTCTAACAACAATAATCATGGTGACGAGAAAGAGCTGCAAGTGGAGGATCAAGATTTGGCTGCATATAAATTGGCCACCAGCATTGCAAATTCAACATATGGCAGCGCAGCAGCACTCTATACATATCCACATCTCTATCCGACGGCGGCAGCAGCCGCAGCCGGGCATGTGTTGCGTGTACCGCCGCAGCGTACGCCGCTAACTTGGGCTCTGCCGCCATTGCATCACGCAGCGTTGGCTCATCAAGCGGTTAAGGATCGCCTGGCAGGTGAGTGAGATGAAGAGATGTGAGGGAAACGAACAAAATGCACTGTGTGTGCATTTTATGGTCGTACTACAGTAGCCAAACAGCAAGTAGCTACTGTTAATGCATAGTGGTACAAAATAGCCTGTGGCAGAGATCAGACTAAGACTATAGAGCAGATGAAGACAAAAATACAAGCCGAATGAGAGTGCGTCTTATTAAAGTCTGGTTAATAAGTGCGATCAGAGAAGTCTTTTAAGCTGAACATGCCTCATGTCGGCTAGTCATTGCGGCACGTGTGTATGTGTATGTGAGTGCCGCTGCCTTTATACGTGTGTGTGTATTCGACCCTAAAGTATAAAAACATGTTTCCTTCAAATGCACAATCGCAGCTTAAGTTAACAAAAAACGACGCTGAAGTAGACGCTTAACGCTGCCCCACCGCCCAGAAGCAAAGCGCATTTGCATATGATGGCAAACGACAAGGCAGCAGAATTCATTTATACCCTGTACTATAGTGATACAAAAGGGTTTATAAGTGGAACAAAAATATATAAATTATATCTGGACAGCTCATATGTTAATGATTCTTTTATTAACAAGTTGCAGCCAATATACACTCTATGTGTTGGGTATCTGCTAGCTAGTCATTTAAGGTGATCGCACCCTTAAAATCTTTAATTTGTTTACATTATGAGCTTCACTTGTCGCTACAAGCAGCAGTCGCAGCGCGAGCCGGTTAAGTAATGAGTTTGTGTTGATTTTATTACGTCTACAGCTAAATAGGGAAAAGAGAAGGTAAAGAAATGAAAGAGAATTAAATAAATGAAAAGGGAAACTGAGACTGAATCTCAATCTAAAGCCTTTATCTGTTATCCGGAAAAAATATATTCGCTCGTTTTATATCATATTTGGACCATTTCGGGGCTCGACAAAAGCTGCTTAACGCAAAATTTCGATTGACATTGCGATTGTAGAAAAACTTCATATATTCTTATATACTAAAATTTTTTGTTTTTGTTTTGTTAGGGTTTTATGGCAAACATCCGGTGATGTCGGGACTTTTAGGTATTTTAATGAGCTGGTTTTACATGACTTTTTAATTTCGCGCTGTGTCTTGAATAGGAATTAATTACACATTGGGCGGTCCTCAGACTCAAGAGTCCTCGACTTAGCCCAAACCTACAGCCCCTTGCCTTAAACTACATTTTAAGTCTGTCCCTTGCCTTTGCCAAGCTTATTTATCAGCAACCACATACCACAATTCAACGTGGCACGGCCAACTGACATGGGCAGCTTTTAATTAGTTAGAAGTAGTTGGCCACACTGGCCACACTTATTGGCTCTGCTTTCTCATCTCAACCTGTTCCTCTCTTTCCCTCTCGCCTCTACCTGTCACCTTGCTGCTATTGAACAGTTTCATTCTGATAAGCTGGCGCCTTGAATTTTTTGCATTAACAAGACAAACACGTTCGAATTCAACTTCGAGGTTAAGTGGCAGTTGGGGCTTTATGCGACATCCCCTTTTTAAACCCAGTAACCAAAGGGTTCTACAACTTTGCATTATAAGTGTGACACCTGAAAATGTATTTAACAACAAAAGGATATCCTATAATTCATATATATTCTTTATCAGGTCCAACAGTTAACTCCGTCTGCCCGTATGAACACCTTTATCGTAGGGACTATATGATATACAGTATCGAAGTTTTGTTAAAATGATTGTATTACTTTGAATTTTTGAAATTTTTAAAAAGTTAAAAGGTATATTAATACAACTACATTTGACATTAGATGCCGTTGAATGAGATAAAGAGATGTGATGAAAACGAACGAAACACTGTCTTTATTTTGATTTCATCCATATTATAGAAAGTTTGCTGAGCTCAGGCTCAGATTCAACTACGATAATTTCATCCGCTGTAGCCAACAGAGTAATATCTATTTAATATAATGAATATGTATTAAGTTTCAAGCCTTAGAATCACTTTCCATACGGTCAAAGAGTAGATACTTTAGAGCTATGAGGAGTATTGCGCATACGCCAAATGGAGGACCAAATTATAGAAAACTCGAGTTGTGCAGCAACCACAGCTATAGCAACAGCCACAGGCGCCATCAATAATGTATGATAAAAGCTTTTAGCATTATTTTACGTATTTAGGGAGGACAGTTTGCAGGCAGGCAAAGTCAAAAATAAAGCCACAGCCCTCAGCCTCTTAGAGTACAGACAGGTTGTAAGTATCTTAAAGATACAACGCCAAGAACTAAAACATCATAAATAAGAGCAAAAAAGAGGGCAGAGGTGGGAAAGAGGGAAAATTTGGGCAACATTGCTAACGGTAAAACACTGGTAAGCCATAAAATTATGCTTACGCGCAGCTAACGCTTCAACCAATACCAACCAATTCCTTCCCACCCTCACATATTATCCTTTAAGAATATGCTTATGCTTATGTGGTGCGATAAATGGCTTTTTATTGAAATTGATATTGCTTGAAATATTCAAACGGCTTGTTGGAAAAAAATGGTCGGGTAATTTACGGCAACATGCATGGGATATAGAAGTTAGTGTAAGAAAAGGGTTCGTTGGCAAAAGTTGCAATAAAAAACATGATTTGTCAGCTTAACACCCGCTATAGATTCAAACTCATGTTTTTATTGATTTTATTCTGACATCATTTTCCGATATCGAAATTCTGTAAAGAATTTTGTGGTTACTTTTCGAGAAAAAAAGAGCGCTGATATTTTTGGGAAGTGCACAGGTGTAATCAAGAACTTTTCTTTCAAATGAAAATTTCTGTGAGAAGCCTAGAACTTATTGAGTGTACTCAGAGAAGATGGAGAACAATTTTCCTTAATAGTATTAGTTAAAGCAACATATACAATTATTCTAATATGTTTATGCACTTCGTTTGTAGTCAATAATTTAAATTTGTGTGCAATTATTACATAGAAACGGGATCTTAATTTTTCTTTTTCTCAAATTGTTTCCACTTTATTTAGCAATATAAACTTGTACATTTAAAATTCACAAACTCAGGTCTCAGTCTGTGTTTTATCGATTGACCCTAGACGCAATGGTCAAGCCGGTTTCCCATCAGGCCATTTGAACCGTTGACCACGGCAACGACAAACAACAACGACAACATCGGTTCAATAATTTCTGTTTTCTGCAGCAGGCTTATCGCACATAATAAACAACACGCAAGGCAAAGCAAAGTAAGTCGACTGCCAGGAATTTTAAAAGGTTCAGCGCCAGCGCCAGTCAAAAACCAACATCAACCCGCGCCCGCGCAATCATTAAGGCCAGACTGACACAGAGACACTGAATGTGACTGTAACTGTGTCTGAGACTGGGTCACAAAACGCATCCTAGGAAGCCGTAGGCGTGAATTTGTGACTCAGCTTCGACTCGAACTCAGACTTTGTCTCAGACTTTCAATTGATGTCGCGTGTAGGGTCTGAAAAGTCTATGATAAAGGTTTAGGTTCTCAATTAGTTAAACCGAAGAGAGATCGAGTCACTGACTTTTTAAGGGCTGGACCCAGGGGCTGGGTATCTAAATTGATTTCACAGCAGGTAACAAGACCTTAAAGATCGGTGAGAACAGGTGCCATTCAGTTTTATCCACAGCCGGAAGTAAATATCGGAAATTGGTTGTTATCTATTTGGGTATTTATTTTTTGCTAATTGCCCGGACGCATACACATATAATGCATACAAAGTAACAATGAAATACAAGAGAAAGTGAGCTAATAGGTAGCTATGCTGCAGCCATTTAAGCCAACTACTTAAAAACTCGTACATAGTTTTATATCAATTAGAACTTATCATTTTCATTTTATACAGCTGCATTTCCTATTGCGCGTCGTATTGGACATCCTTACCAGAATCGCACGCCACCCAAGCGAAAAAAGCCGCGCACATCCTTTACACGCATTCAGGTGGCCGAATTGGAGAAACGATTCCACAAACAAAAATATCTCGCGTCTGCAGAGCGTGCAGCCTTAGCGAGAGGCCTTAAAATGACAGATGCACAAGTGAAAACGTGGTTCCAAAATAGACGCACCAAATGGAGGTGAGTGCTGATAAAGCTACTTGTTAAAAATTAGTAATAATTTAATTTAATCCATTTTAACAGAAAGTTTTGTTAGGAAATAATAGCAAATCATTTATTATAATTATTTTAGAAAAAAATTAAAAAAGTTGTTTGCATATTTATTCAAAACACTTTCAAATTTAATTGGCAAACAAACAAAATCAATACCAAAGGCTACCTGACTCACTTCAGAAGTGCTGACAGGTAACCAAATTCCTTTCTCATCTTTTTATTTCTCTCATCCACCACTATGGTTAAACTTCAAAATTTGTACAAACAGCATTGTCTAAAAACAAACAAACAAATAAAAAAAAGAAAACACAATAAAAAGCAGGCGAGAAAAAAAAGAACAGAAATTGTACTTTCAAAACATAGGGTAAAAGGTTTGTTCATTATGCATGAGCACATTAAATGAAAAAGCGCTACAAGCACTCACCCTGGTTTTCTCTATTCTAGTCTTTTCTGCCCATGCTCAAACTCATATACCACTTCGTGTTCGGTTAAGGGGTCGTCCAGATGTGGGGGTGGATTCTCTAAGTTGTAGTCACGCGGTGCTTTTGTCCTTTGAAGCATCAAGTCATAATGAATACAGGGTTCTTGCGTTAGCCATCATGCGGTAATCATGACCACAAAATGGCGACTATGAAAATTATTCACATTTATTTATAGCATGTTAGGAAGAAAGTCTTCTTAACAAAAAGTTTCAATCTATGCTTTTTACAAAAATATTTTAAATAATTAAACTATACGATAATATAAAACTTAATAAAAAAGTTATATGTAACCAAATATTCTTTTCCATTTATGAATAGAATTTTCAGCAGAATAATTCTTTAAAAAGTGTTGCCAAAATATATTAAATATTAAAATATAATAATAAATGTTGAAAATTTCCAATTGTTGAACTAACCGATATTATTATATTTCCATTAATATAAATCCAAAAAAAAAAGTTTCCTAATCGAAAACGTCCAATCATTTTTGTATTAAATGATGCTTTAAGTTCAATGTGGAGTCATATTTAGAATGATCAAATTCAATAATTTTCTCTATAATTACAAAAAGTCATTTAATATGGCATTAAGCATATACGATAGTTGTGATATATATCAGACAAAGCAATTCAATCAATCATTGAAGCATGTCGCACCTTAACACAAAGTTTCAATATCATCATTTCATAGTAAATTTGTCATACATTCATACATCATACAAACTAATGAACTTTACTGAACACGCATAATGCATGCTTCCATATTAACATCTGTTTGTTATCATTCTGATTTATGGTAACGTTTTATGGTACTTGCCGAACATTTGCCAAGCATATGGCAATTAACGACTCCGAATAAAGTTTCTTAAACTTGTCAGTTTACCTTATCGACCGTATAAGTCGACCAACCCTTACTGTGACAAGAGAGCAAATTTATATTCACCGTGCCGAACATTTCATACCCTTAAATAATAAATTTATTATATACATGACCGTTCAACACAACTTAAAAAAGTTGAAATATACTTAATATTTCAGCCGGATAGCTAAAATATTAAAAAAATACCGGATAAAGCCAACCACGCATCATTCTCAGCGTTACAAACTTCTAGTACCACTAAATAAACTCTTTGTAACTCTTTGTCAGAGTATAATGTCACGCGCTTGTTAGTTACTAAGTTGCACTCTCTCTATCCCTCCAATTTTATGAGGCATTGATGCGAATACGTTATATCGTGTTGCGTGTGTTGGTCACTTTTGTTTTACTACAAACATTTTCATTTTTATACGATGGGAAAGAGGATACATTCAGTTTGTACAAGTATTCCTACGATGATCCAGTATATTTTAAATCTTGGATGCCAAACCCCGTCGTCCGCAATTGAATTTTACATGTAGGCGCATTTAAAGCATACTAATTGACGCTTAGGAAATCCTGTATCAAGAACCTCCTCCTCCCGCTACCAAGTTCGACAATCTCACTAGTCCTCCAATCCGCTCATTCCCCTGCCTATTCTACTGTTCTTGTATTTTTGTGTCCGTCACTTGGCTTATTTTAACGCTTAGCTCACACAGCTTATCGGCCATTTTGAGGCTATTTTAGCTCGTAAAAATTAATGATGTAAAGAGCAATTTTGTTACCGGCAAATGGCCATGGCTCGTTTGTAGCTAAGTGAAATGGCAACGGAATTAACTACAACAACAACAAAGTCAAGCGCCATCATTGTGCATAGCTTGTAAATATCAAATAAACTCACTCGCATAAATATAATGGATAGAGTGAGTGAATATACTTATAAAGTAACTATATTAATTTACATATAGTTGCGTTATTATAATGGAAAAACACGGCGCATATAATTTGTATAACTAACATCGTACATCATGGTGTATGAGAACGTTACAGATATTTCGTGTACATCTAATAATTATTCAAATTGTGGGTTATAATATTGAGTGAGACTTTCAGACAACAACAATCATTAATAACAACAACAATTGCAACAAAAACAGAAACTTGCTTGAAGGTTATTGCAATTGAATGATGCTTGTAGCCTGTCAATTTGACAATGTGTTTAGCACTAAAAGAAACAAATGCGAAAAACTGCACACAAGAAACAACAAACAAACAGATGCCTGGCAACGCTTTATTGCGAAAAGGAAATAGAGAGAATATAAATGACAGAGAGAGAGAAACAGAAAGACAGGCGCGTACAAAGGATGTCATTGTTGTTGTCATACAGTTGTCTGGCTTTGTGCTTTTTTTTTTGGTCACGTAAAGGACTTGCCATTTTCAGAAGATACAGAAGATACAATTACAGTATATGAAAGTCTCATTTGGGTTAATTTATTAAAGTTTAAAATATTTTGTTGTTGCAAAGAATAAAATTTTGGTTTTAGATTTGTTGGTAACGGAAAAATATGTAACTAAATTGCTTTACAATTTTATAAATATGTCACATAACATAAATATTATAAATTTTATAGCTCTAAATTATAAAAAATTTTAAATATTTATTTGCTATAAAATATTTTATTATTATAATAATATTACTCAACAAAAGTAATAACTAAAAATATTTATATTACGACTCTAGATTCCTTTTTACTGGGTATTTGTGAGTCAAAGCTAACTCCCAGCTTTTTAATTGCACCGCGCCTGCTGTTCATACATAATTTAATTAGTTACCGGCACATAAATCAACTTGCTGTTAAGCCCTTTTTAATTACACGACTATATATCAAAAACTAAAACTCAAACTCAAAAGATTTTCATCAAGATGCACAGAAAATTGAAGAGGGAGGAGTAAATCGTAAATTCTAGTACTACATAAGACTCAAACAGTGAACGCATGTAATTAATTGCTTGGCATATGGAAAAGTTAGTGTTGGTGCTATTGTTCTTTTTGCTGTTGTTGCTTGTTGCTGCTGAAAGCTGTCTAATTAAAAATTTACACACGCACAGACTCTTACATTATCACATATATATTAAGGAAGAAAACTGTAACCACAAGAAAGCAAAACAAATGAAAAAGATGAAATCAATTTGGTTGAGAGCAAAGTTTGTCGTTTTTGTGTTTTTTTAGAGAAGATAGAAAAAAATCAAATAAAATTAATTACAACTGTGTTTGGCCATTTGTAAATTAACTTTGAAGCTCTTTTTGGGCCTGGCACGTGTCCTGGTCGGACGAAGCATAGAAAAGAAAATAAAGTAAGTAGTAACTTACAACTCCCGGAGGACTAAAACATTGTAGCTTTCGAAGGCAAAGTCGAGTCGGTCGGCCAGTCAATTAATGGTCTAGCTAAATTGTTATGTCTTGAAAGATAATTACCAGAGGTCCTTTTTAGTGCGCATAAATAAAGGGAAAGTAGCTGCTGAACGGAAGTGGAAGAGTGGAGATTGTACTGTCGTTCAAGTCTTGGAGATTTTGTTATAATTTGTTGACGTCGTTGCGAGCGTTGTGTGAAATGATTTTAATTACCTTGGCTTGACAACAAAAACCTGCGAGAACAGCTGTTAAACACTGCGACAATTGACTTTAGTAGCTCCTTCGCCAACCTCAATTTCATCTTCCCCTACCATTGGAGCTCAGTCAGGCAATTTATGCGTAGAGCTTTAATAAACAATTTAACCTAATGCAGAGCGATTATTTATCGGTTGGATAAAAACAGTTTTCAGCTCTTTCAACAAAGCCCCTGCCACCGAGTCACACAGTTAACATTTGTAAGGCGTTTGTAGCAATTTAATTTTCTTTTTATTTTTATGCCTCATTTTTATTTCCACCCGTGCCTGAAGATAAATTAGAATCGTGGCTTCAGAGCCTCTGTCAGTCCGTCCCTCTGTTGAAATTAAAACCCAACGAACACCCGACATTCGCACCGATTTGTTTACTTGTATTGTAGCTTTAATCAATTTACGGTGAATGTTTTATGCGCATAGATATAAAAAATTATTCAAAATGCCGGAAAAGTTAACCAAAAAATTTGTTGTAATAATTCAACTCGTGGTTAACAGTTGCTGAAGCAACTAAGTTGTCTTACGCATATACATACAAATTTGAGGAAATTGTGTTTTTGAATGAAATTCTTTTTTGTTTGTTAATCTCTCCGGGTGAAACGTACAGGATTTGAGATGAGATAGATGAGGCTACTTATATATAGCCTTGTACGTCTCATATTTGTTACAAATCGGACGAAACTTGAGATTTTGTATGAAAAGGTTTCCTATTAAAACTACATGGGTATGACATGTCCCGCACTACGAGGCTAGTTTTACTTCGGATAATATATAATAATATATTTTGATTGTATTGAAAAGTGAATTAAAGTTTTTGACACCAGGAAATGTTTTACTTCGGATAATATATAATAATATATTTTGATTGTATTGAAAAGTGAATTAAAGTTTTTGACACCAGGAAATGTTTGTATGCTAGCCAAACCCCATAAAATATATGTATTCTTGCTCAAGATTAACAGTGGAGTTGATTAGTTCATGTTCGTCTAAACATCGTTACACTTTTTAGTGATTAAGAACTACAGCCTCCAAATTTGATCCAAATTGCATGAATAAGTTACAGGTAGATTGAGGAGTCTACTCTGATGTGTATTTTGAAGTGCATAAAAATATAAAACTTATGGTATTTTTATATGAGTTTTTAGTTAGAATATCATTCAAGCTTTCTCATATCATCTTTCATTACATATGTACTTTTATAGACATTTTCAGAGCGGATTCTAATTCATTTTTAATAGGGTGAACGTTAAACTTATGTAGTTGTTAGTTTGAATGATGACATTGGTGATGAAAGTCGTAATGATAGCATATTAAACTATAATATAATCAAGGTATTTGTGAGTGAACATACGCATGGACACATACACTTATGTAGAATTTAGCATTTAGTCTATGTAATTACGGGATAACTTTGCAAACCCAACCAGATGAACTTCATTAGTTCATAAAATATTCAATATGGCGCTCATTCCCTTAAGGAGGTGTGTTCTTCATCATTGGAAGGCGTTGGGGGCGGGTTCTGCCACAATTAGAACATGAATGCTGCGCAAACGCGAAACTATGAATGAGGAGAGGAGAAAAATAAAAGCCAGATTGCTAAAAGGCAAACTGGAAGTGGCAAATCAAGGGAAATAATATTGCAACAGAGGCAAACGCTGCAGTATTCTACAAAAGGCAATTGCAATTCAAACTGAATTATTTATGTGCTCTTCTTTCGGAGTGGGCAAGCACAAATTGTTCGCCGCATTTCGTACGCTTAAATCCCATTTGAGGACAACATTTAAAATGTAATTTCCCTCAAAATTAATTTTCAATAAACAAAAGCAAAACACACAAGCAAACATACATACAAATAATTCCCAGTCCTAGAACTGTACAATTGCACTTGGCATATTTGATTTGATTATTTTTAAATAGTCTTACCAACCCGTCGACATAATGATGGGGCTGCAAACGGTTTCAATCCACGACCTCCCTGAATCGTCCCTAACAAAAAGTATCTACCTGTATCTATTGCATCTTCAGACAAATTGTTTTTCGATAATGAATATGCACATTAGTCGATGACGAAATATTGATAAACATGTTTGACTTTATTTGGGGATAATATACGATATGATTATTGTATAAACTAACTATTGAACTTTTTTAATGCATATTTAATTGATATGTCAAATCGAAATTGAATCCTTACAATTAATTATTTATAAAGAGCATAGGAATCATTTGAGACTTAATCCAGATAATTTTCGAGACACAATAAAATTTAAGATAAAGAATTCGCTTATTATATAACTGACATATTTGCAAGCTTGACTAAAACTCATTATATTTATCCTTTGTGTTCCTTTACAGACGTCAAACAGCTGAAGAACGTGAGGCCGAACGCCAGGCGGCCAATCGTCTAATGCTCTCTTTACAGGCAGAAGCCATCAGCAAGGGTTTTGCGCCTCCGGCAGCGTCGCTCAGTTCACAGACGGGCGTCAATGGAGCTCCGCTGGCAGCACTGCACGGACTGCAGCCATGGGCAGAAACACCGCATGCAGCAGGTTGCTAATCATCTGCAGATCAGCTGAAGTTTGCCCATATATTTTCTATAAATACATATAAATAGTGCAGTATATATAACATATATACTAGTTGATAGTATGTAGAGTATAAGGTTTATTTGTGATAATGTTTGCTTTGTAAATAGGGGGATAGTACTGGACAGCATAAAACAGTTTACAACGCTGGAAAAATGTAAATACTTTAGCTTAACTCTTGTAGATATGTTTATTCTTATAAACCCATTAAATGATACTATAATAAGTACATTATATATACAATATAGATATACTTAAGTTTAATTTTATAGTGAAAAGTTTCCCCTTTTCACTTAGTTATGAATTAAAATGAATCTCAACATGTCAACTTTTAATATGATAAATTATAATATACATATATTATACACTATTTACTTATATGTACTATAATATACACACTAAATTTTAAATATATGGCTTGTATTATCTTAGTCTTAAGTCATAAAATTGGCATTCGAGTATTATAAATAAATAATTCGTAAACAAATAACTTAATATGAAACCGTAGAAATTAAAATAAAAAAAAATACAGAAAATACTACAGAATCAAAGAAATATATTGAAACTATGTTTTTTGGTTTAATATGATACTTAAGAAGCAATGAATCATTTCTTACAGTCATTATACACAATACTAAAATGATTTATTGATGTATTTGAGTCACATGTCCTGAACCGGAAATATATTGCTTACACTAATGATTTCACTCTCCATTTACCATATCAGCCATATGCTCAATCCAAGTAAAACCAACAATAATTAACTGCAAAAGAAGAAAAAAAGATCGGAACTTGGCCAAAACCAACATATTCTACGTCCCATTCATTATAAATATATTACGTGTTTTTATTCGTTAAAGGGCAAAAACAAACGAACGCTGACTGGTGAGTAGGTAGTCGACCCTATACTTATATACTGGCCGCAGACATCTTTTAAAGTGTTGGTCGCTGTCACATTAGCGTCGGCCTCGAGTGTGGCATGAAGTCGGACTTCCACTTTGAATCGTTCTCGATCGAACTACTTTTACACTCCCTACGTCTCCGATCTTGGCTTCAAACTCCTACAAGTTGCAGGGTGGTCGCTGTTGAGGAAGTAAACCATTTTCGGCTACAAGTTAAAAGACGGCGCCCCACAAAGTTGCACATGCTATAACAGACATAAACGTTGCACAGTAGGTTAAAACAGACAATTTAAAATTTCCTAAAATCGAGTCAATCGAGTCTCGTGACTTAGAATATATTAAGCCTTTATACCTTATAGTCGAAGATTTCAAGTTTCTGACAGTTTTGTGAATACTTTATTCCACTGTAGGTCGGTCAACGATCAAATGGTCTTGCTGATGACTTCAGCAGAGACACCTTTGCAATTTGGCAATTTGCCGCTGTTCCTTATTCAATAACCTGTGCCTCTGCCACTGCCTCTTGCTTTGTCTTTGCCAGTGGCACCAATTGTTTTTGCTATTTCTTAACTGATTCCCTAGTGATCCGGGTCAAGCTATAGACTTGGAAATATACTTGGAAATTCACTTAAATTGCGTTTAATTGGACAATTTTTGGTTTTATTGCATTGAAGCCATCAGCCAGTAGCAGCAGCAAAGAATAAGAAGAAGAAGTCATAACAAATTTGTGTAATGAGGCTTCATGATGAGTTTACTTTGTTTGTCCATTTCATATGAAGAGGATCTGAATGGTAGAACGACGGTTACTCAAAGGGGAAGAGATTCGAAATGGGAATTGGATATCTTTAATTGGGCGTCAACTTTGTAGTTTGATTGATTATTGGGCCAAGTTGCAGACAGGCAACTTGAAACAATCTATTTGTGTCCAAATGACAGAAGCAGCAGTCAAGCTCATATTTTCTTCCTAACTCTATCTCTCTATCTGTCTTACTATCTGAGCACACAATTTTGTGTCGAAAATCAGTAAGAAGAAAAGTTAAATTGAATGTGACCATGGGGTGAAATACGCTCAGTTCGGTTCAGTTTGGTTCTGTTCAGAGTCTGTCAGAGTTTCAACTGAACTGAATATGAAAAATACAAATGAACATCAAATGCGGTTGGTCAAGCTGAAAAGACAGGACACGAACTCGAAAGATATGAACCGACTAAAGGCAGAATGGGGTGTGGGAACAGGATGGGATATGAAAGCAGAATTCCGTACGAGAAGCCTTTCGACTGTCCGCCGGGCTTGTCAATTCGGATTATTGTTAGATTGAAACGGATTTAAGTCAAGCTAAGTCAATGCCTGTGGCTGTTCATAAAGGCAACTGAGCTAAGTAATTTTCAAATTTGTTTTTTAGCTTTTGCAAGTTAACAACTTTTCAGTCTTTTTGTTTTTGCAATTTTCATGTTAACAAAGCAAAACCTAGATAAACAACTCAAACAATAATAAGGGGAGAAGGTAAGTCAAAATGTGACAGCCAGTTAAATTGAGAGTCGCAGTCATGGTAGACGGCGTACAGTGACAGCGAATAATTAGCGGCCATCATGGAGACATTTAAATTAAATATGAGTTTTATTGTCGTGGTTGTTTTTTGTATAGCTGTATTTACTGTTCCTGTTATTACTGTGGCACGTCTAGCCTTAATTATGGTCGTTGTATTGGCTGCCTTGTCAACCTTGCTGCACAGTTGACAGTCATAAAAAAATGTCATAAAAGAAACCATTTTTACTATTATACATATGTAAAAAAAAAAGAATAATGGAAAGCGAAAAACTAATAATTTCCTTCCTGGGTATATGCGACTAGAAGATTTTATTTAATATTAAGATTATTTTGTTATTAATATTGAATTTATAATTGACATTAAATTTGGCTAGCATTTATGGTAGTAATATATTTATATATAATATATATTACATAGAATATTTCGATACATATTTAAATAGAAAAAATTTTAAATGAATTCTTTATTACTCTTTATTAATTTTTAATTCTTTTTTTTAAGGGACAATTACTTACTTACTACTTCTTGAAATCTTTGTAACCTGTTCTGTCTGTTTATATCTTTACAAAGAGCTTTATTTCTCCTCAACTATTCACTAACTCTTCTCCAAATTCAACTAGTCGTTTCATAAAATCAGCATACCCAACACAAAGAGGATCTCAAAAGTTGTGAAATTGTGCTGACAAACAGACTACGACTAACGGTCATTAGTTGCCTCTCTATATGTGTGTTTATGTGTGTAGGTCTATTAAATTAAGTACAAAAAAGCGAATCCACATGAGTTTAAAAATGGAGTAAGTGGAATTCATATAAGAGTACAACGAACCTACCCTCTACTTATCACTCTATGGGATCTAAAATAGGGACGCGACAGAGACTAGGATGAGACATACGGAAAGGACAGCCATTATGGCCGTATAATAGAGTTTCGGTTCTACCGAAAGCTAACGGAAATTCTAATGATGCTTTCCGAAACTCCAGTACATTATCTTTTATATTTCGTTTGTGTTTTTGCCTTTTTTTAACTTTAACTCATAACTCATGATGACATTTTGCTTGTATTCTCTCTTGTCGTTGTTGTTGAGTAATATAAATTGTGTGACTAAATGATTCGGAAAGATTCCAAAATAAAAACATTCTATACGACAGCTACATCAAAGCATGTGTATGTGTATCTCTTGACTGTATACCCATATTTGCCTATACTATAACGATCACATGTTATTCTATATATTATTAGTTAATTATTATTATTATTTAATTATTTTCTTCTGATATTCTAATAAAATTAAAAGTAAAATAATAAATAGCAAAGCATTTCATAAATGAGGATCTTTTTATATAGTCTAGCTACATAAGATTCTTTTCAGCTACACTATATATTGAATTTAAAATATATTCTTTCGTTTTAGTCTTCCGAAAAGTTTTTAAATCCCATCAAATGTCCCAGTATGATGATGTGGTCTTCACAATAAAATAAAATGGATGTCACTTGAGAACTGATGAAGAATAGTGAAATATCCTGTAAAATGGTGAGTAGAAGTTCATGTTTCACACTTCTCGTTGCACTTGTCATTCACATGAAATTTTAATCAAGTTGTTTTCAATTGAGTGCAAAATCACATCAAAAGCATAAAAAACAACACACAAAGTGAGAAAGAAATAACATTTAAAGGGGAAGCATGTGTAAAATACCAAGGCACATACGTACATAACTCAATCATTCTGCAAGTGGTCAGTCGTGTTTTGGGGTTGGTTTTATTTTATTTATTTGTTTTCAATTTTCTTCTTTTCAACCCATCGCTCTTTCAATTTTTTTTCTCTCGCTCTCCAGATCTTGCCGCAAATGTCAACAGACTAATAGGCTTTTGAAGAACCCTAGGTCAAGTTCTGTACAAGTATTTCGAGTATTTATTACCAAAAAACAACAATTTATAGTCGCTTATAAATAAAAAATTCAACAACATCGCTTTAACTTTCGGCCATTCAAAAAGAAGAATGTAAAGAGTAAAACCGAAATAGTGAGGAAACCATTCCGATTTTAATGCATCATCAATTATTAAAAAACGGACGGAAAATTCGCGTTGAATTCCATTAGAGTTAGGGCGTGACAATTGGCTCAGGTTTTACTTATTTTTCCCCATTAAGAAATCAATGTGTCTGTAAGTAAGAAGGACAAACCCTCCAATGCCTCTTTAAACAATAAGAATTTAAATATTCCAATTCCCAAATTCTGCACGATTTTTGCATGCTTCATTCCAGTGAAATTTTCTTTAGCTTCTTATTTGACTTGATTTCATTTAATTTCTTTTTATACCTTCTTCAGTTTGCCTTTAGCATTTGATTTTTGCCCATTTCCCAATTGTCCATTTCATGGACTCGCAACATTTGCATTTTTCATTGGCCAACAACAGAATTGACCTTTTCTCGTTGTTTCCTCTGTCTCAGACTTCGAGTCTGTGTGCATTAAGTGGCCTTCAGGGCAAATTTTGATTTTTACGTAATTTTTCTTTGACTCAGTCAAAATTCTCTCTAGCTCGTTGTTCATAAATAATGCAGGCATAAACAAAAAAAAGTTATCTCCTGTTCTCCAACGAATTTATACTCTTGATAACTTAAACGAATAGTTTATACACAAATCTAAATATTTGACAGATCGGTTGTTAAGCGGCTACAGTTATTATAGTTATTTGGTTAGGAGCAAACTTGGCAGAAAAATTTAAGCTTTTAATAAAATTAAATACTACTAGTTTTAAAAGAACAGCTTATCAAACAATTAAGCTAATTTTCCATACTATAGCTCGAATTTCGATTGCTCTACCTACGACAAATGTATCACAGAGTGGTCTTCATCTGTGCGCTTCAGGATCTTGGCCAACATTAATATACCCTTACAAGGGTACAAAAAAAGAGATAGTCTCAAAGCACGAGAGGGCATTAGAAGTTAACCCAGTCCACACGTCAAATTGAAATGAAAAGAAACTCATTTAGATACAATACTTGTTCCTCTCATGTCCAATTTTCTTTGTATCCTTCTCTGCCACATCCCATTCCATAGTTCCAACTTCTCTCCCTTCGACAATTTTGTTGGTTTAGCAAATTTTTCCCTAATGCATATTAAAATACTTCATACGTCCAACAGATTTGCTCTGCTTCTTCATCTTTTTCTACATCTGCTGGTGTTTTCTCTTCTTTTTACTCTGTTTCAGCCAAAATAAATGGCAGGCTGTAAAAATAAACGACAAACGAATGGTCCAACAATAAAAAAGGCCACGACTTACGACATTTCCAAAATAAACGTGAAAACTGGCTTCGTATAATCGTAGGCCGACTGAGCAGAATGAGGCGTGGAGGTTTTTCACACAAACTTAATTTCTAACCGATTGTTCCTCTGGAAACTATATGATATAGTGGTCCGATCCCGTTCATTCCGACTAATACAAAGCTTATATAGCCTTATATACAGTCCAAAAATTTCGGCATTTTACATTCGACATGCCGAAGATAACTTTGCATTCTTTTTTTACAGTGTATATGTCACACCAGGAAGCTATTGGGCATGTCATGTTCATGTTGACTAATGTTCAACGTGTACGACTTATCCTTGTTGATGTATTTTATGAACCTGCCTCTACCAACTGTTTTATCTCTTTACCCCTCTCTCCTTTCCACTTTGTTTATGGGTTTGTCTCTATTCAAATCCCTGCGGCCGCTGAGAGTGGATCGTTGCGCAGAATTGAGGCGCGTACGATGTGACTCGTGCATATTCAGAAATTGATGAAGTTCTGCCGGAACATAACGGTAAGTGAGGCCGCCTGAGCCGTATGCATTGCCACCCCCTGGGCTGGTGTCAATTGTGTAATTGCTGAATGTTGTTTCCAAATATTTAATTGAAAGGGCGTTTTGTGTATGATTCGTGTTACAACTGTTGTTACCCTGCTTCTTCAACTTGCTCTTATTCTTCATTGTTGTTTTTTTTTGTTCCTAGTGGTGGCATATTCTCTGACTTGCCATTTGGTGGTTACACGCGTATCCTGTTACAAATCCAGTGGCAATGCTTTTTTTGCTTGCTCTTTAATATAATTGTTATCCGTTTAAGCTTTGTCTGGATGATTCGAATTATCGGGGAAGAGAGAAACTTCTTTTATTTGGACCTGTTGTTTGTTGTCGCAGGATCAACGCACAAAAATATGTCAAGTGGTGAAATTTTCCCAGGAATTTATTGTGATAAGTTGATAAGTGTTGACCGTAGGAAAGATACACAAGCAGATGCTGTAAATGTCGACTTATATAATTGTCATGAGAACATTCGACAAAAGGGGAATTTTTAATCACTTACAAGGCAAAGGAATAAAATCTGAATAAAGAAAACACAGTTAACAAATTAATTTAAAATTGCGTCAAAAATATAGAAATAAATAAATTGTTTCTAATGAATATTAAAAAAAAAACAAATATCAAACATTTGACTTGAATTATGGAAAGCGAATTAAAATTTCTGTTAAAAGAAATAATAATAATTTCAGATCTAGAAAGCACAGCACTAACATGAAACTGTTAATTTTAACAGTCAGAATAAATATTTTAGAAGAAAAGAGTTAATAATATTGCCTGTAAGTATACAATTTTGTGTGCCATACTCTCAGGCTGTAATTTTTTGTGCCCTTGCAACCGTAACCGAAATTTGAATTTCTTTCCATTTTCGCCCTTCGACTTGCTGCTAGTTCCTGTTCTCCTAGTATTTTAGTCTGATAATCCATAGATTTCGTAATTGTTGGCTCTGAAATTATTTGCATTTTATTTTCTCCTCTCCCGTTTGTCCATGTGTTTTAACTAAACTAGTCTCTCAGTTTTAAAACTATCTCAAAGAAACTTGGTATAAGCAGTATATGTCGGAACCGGAACGATCGGCCGAAAATTATCTATCTGACTGAAGTAAGCTACAGTCAAGATTTAAATTTAATGATGACTAACATGTAAATTCTCATAATTTTTGGGACCACTTTATCATATAGTTTCTAGGATCGATCGACCGAAATTTGAATATTTATATGAAAAGTTTTCTTGTCAGCCTAGCAGTCTGAAACAAGGTTTTAGTAACAAATTTTTGAGGCTATAATTTTCTATGTGTCCTGATGAATTTCAATTGGCTGTCGACGTTGGGAACATGTCTTTGACAGCTCTAGCCAGGTCAGTTATACGCAAACGCAGGAACTGTTGAAAAGGCGTTAAAAGGCAGCTATCAATACAATTTATGTTTGTCGAATGGCACCTACAAGGACATAAGGGATATAAAGTGCAAAGAGTAAAAAATGACATTCTGCCACCTACACTCAAAGCACTGAATGGCACTCAGCACGGTTGTCGATGACGACAGCATGAGCTGAATCAAGAGGACGAGCAGGTCAAACAGGAGGATAACCATCGCCTGGGAAACTCCAATTGCATTTTAATGCAATTACAGTGCATCAACCCCAATCCCTTTCATCTCACCCTTTTACAAACACACCGTTCACCCACACCCTACCCCTGTGATCCTTGAATATCGCATTCGATTTGACACCCCCGAAGGTCCACTTGACATTGACAATAAACAGAGTAGCAGGAACACACTGAAAAAAATTGCACTCGATTTGATGATAGCAAAATTTTATAAGTTCCAAATTATTTTGGACATATTTTTATTTGTAGTTTTATGATTTAATAACAATTTTTAAACGTATGTTTATAATTCATATATAATATAATTTTAACAACTTAACTACTAATTGATTTCAGTGCATTTGCTTGTGTATGGTTAAAATATGTCCTGTGTTCTTAATTTCACTTTTATTTTACCAGAATACAGTGTACAATTCAGGAAGCAATTGCGTTTGCCTATCGCAGATTAAAAGATGAAAATTCATATTCCCCAAGCACCAAGAGGCATTGCGTGCGAAGTGTGCGCATCGTACTTGGCCATTCGCATCCGTTTGTCTGTGTCTATATGTCCTACTCTGTGACCATGCAGATTGCATGCGTTCAGCCTCTTCCCCGAGGATCAATTAGCTATTTAGAAATTCAATTTGAAAACAGGATGTTATATGTTTTTATACTCTTCGCGTGTCTCACTCTCACTTTGCTCTTTTATTTGTTTCTATCTCGCTCCCCCTTACAAAACCACTCTCTTCGCACTCTGACTATGTCATATATCTTTTTTTATGAAAGGGATTGTGTGAATGATGAGCTAGCTCAGCTTTATGGCAGTCCATTTGATTTGAATTTCCAATAGTCCTTGAACAGGTGCCCGACGTTACGCATAACTATCGCTCGAGCCACTTAAAGTAATTAACTGCTAGAGATGCTGAGTGATGTTTGTCAAGTTTAATTTCATTTACATTTGTTTTCTATATTCATCCCTGCTCTTGACTATCAGAATAAATGGCTGCTCTTTGCCATTTAAAATGAAAACGCAAGGAAACGCAATGACCGTAAACAGAAAACCATAAGCGAAACGTGCTTACAATGTTTTCCCATCTAAATACACAACGTTTCGTCATAAATGCGCAATTATATTAACTATAATTTGATTTTGGAATTTTATTCTATAAATAATTGAATTACCCATCTGCACATCTTCATTTTGACGTCCCGCTCATTTTCAGTGGCTGACTGTGTTTTGCTTTCTTCCCCACTTAGGCGTATTAATAGAATTTTCTTGAACGTTTTCTTGCTACACATAAATCAAATTGTATTGATTTTTCAACCCGTTGAATTTCTTTACCGCCCACAATCGCCTACAGTCACCCACAATGTTGATTGATGATAATAATAGGGATTTGCACGTTTGCGTAAATATTATTATTATAATCGGTATTTACGATTATGATTGCCTCTGAAAGCTGTCAAAGTTGTGTGTAATAATGATATGAGTATTATATGTAAATAATAGAGAACACAATTACTGTTAATGTAGACCGTTACAGCTGTACATTAATAAATGTCAAAGATTTTGCTGTTGTAAGTTCACGAAAAGTTGTTCACAGGTTAAGTCAATTTGAACCGACGGTTATATTTTAAAACTAAACCATATAAGTTACAACCGATGAAGTAATATGATCCGGCCCAGTCCAACTTATATATAAATGTATAACGATAAATAGACAGAGAGACATAAGCGATCGTCCACATTATTAGTAAGATAAAAGTCAGACATCTAGCTTTAAAATTGTGATCACTATCATCACTACTTTGTTTCGAAAAGTGATATGAAGATGATCATAAGATGGAGACGGTTTCATCTTACCTTCTGTATCTAATAGGTACAGCAAAAAAGCTCATATATTTTTTGACATAAGACATCGATTTCCGGTTTTACCGTAAGCGTCAATCGGGCCCATGTTTATAATTCAAAACCAACCCGAAAGATGGCGCAATTTGCAGACACAGCGAATTTCACAACCTTTTTATCAAATGAGCAAACCAACAGATACGTTCCTATAATGTTGCGGTTATTTTCAATGTACTTTCAAAAAAATTGTTTTGCAGAATATGTTTATTTAATCTGTAGCATACTATAAAATTGTTACTATAATTTAATAATAGTATAATCATAACTCATCGTATCGCCTTAATACTATTTAATTTTACAGATT
Organism: Zaprionus obscuricornis; assembly: GCA_037044475.1. NCBI lineage: Eukaryota > Metazoa > Arthropoda > Insecta > Diptera > Drosophilidae > Zaprionus > Zaprionus obscuricornis. Next base: position 16,349 of record JBAMBR010004409.1, on the reverse strand, counting down.
TTACTTCGCATTTATTAAACGGTTCTTGCGTTTTTCATTCTTTTTTGATTTTTTTTGGTGTTTTTTTTGTAGCATTTATTGCTAATTGTAGTAATTAAAGTTAATATATGTTGCTTTTGATAATTTTAGAAATCTTAATGCTTGCCATAATCGTTCGGCTCCACTGACTCGCCAACGGGCACTGCGGCTGCCACAGCGGCATTCAACGCCTCGTACAGGTCATTTGATTGATGATGATTGGAGAAATTGTTTTCATTATTGTTGTTATTGCTGGAACTGGTTCGAGTGCGGATGTTCAAATTGCGAACTGATTCCGGCTCGGTATCCATGGCGGGACGATTTGCTTCATAGGCTAATCCATTGGCATAGGAACGATGCAACATATTATTGCCAACAAAGTGCTGCAAATGCAACAAACAACTGCAAGGACAAAAGGTACAGGAAGAACAAGAAGTAAAAGAAGAAGTGAGAGAAAAGAGCGCACAAACTAATTACACATCTGTCGATTTTGATTTCAAATGATTTTCTCGCTCACCGTTCCAACCTATGGTCGTTAGGAGCGTCTTGTATGTCGTAGAGATCCAACATACCCAAATTATGGCCATTGGTCAGCACAGCTGCAGTGGGTGCACGTTTACCATTGGTCCAGCCTCGAGAGTACTGAAATGTCTGTCCCATGCATGCCATGGAAAGCGTGAACAGGAAAAGTGGCAACAACAATAAACGCAGCATTTTGTATAAAGAAATAGGACGGTAGGTGATACCTTTAGGAACTGTAAATTTATAAATTAGCATTAATTATAGATAACAACATCTTTGTAATTTTTTTAAATTAAAATATTGGAAAAATATTTGTTTTAGATATTTTTCTGGACTTAGTTCAAAAATGTTAATTAAATTGAACTACAACTGTTTTGCAATTGCGAATATTGAGATTGCATATATTGAGACACAAGAAAACACTAACTATTTCTGCCTTTATATCAAGACTTTGCGTTTGCAATTTTCACAACTTGCCTAGTGAATGAAACAGATTTAGCCAACCTTTACACAACCAGGTCGTAAGAATCTCTGAGCCTTTAATAGATACGACTGTGGCCTTTTATAGATCCCAAGAAACCAAAGAGCAATTTCGCTAAAATCCTACGGCCATAAACGAAACACCGAAAGGGGTGGCATAGTAGAGGGGGAGGTACTGCGTAGCAACAAGTGTTGACTCCTGCCACATGCTACATGCAGATTAACTGAGATTATTAGTTGCCAATTGTTTTCATGCGTGGCCAAGGTGGCACTTAGCCCCCACATACCACGCCCACATACCCAAGCAACGTACGTCTGGCTGATCAAATTGAATGCATTTGTTGATTGGAAAATTGCCATTGGCAAAGTCCTTTTGCCTCTGCAAAAGGATAAAGCGTTAAAATTGTGTACTCTGTAAAAATACCTTTAACGAAAAGAAGAATATAAGCTTCACTTACTTGATTTATTATCAGTCTGTCATATGCTATATAAAGGTCTGAGCCGGCCGGATCGGACCACTATTTCAAATAGCTGTCGTAGGAAAAAAAAACTCAAAAATTTAGTTATTGTATGAAGCTTCTTTGTATGATTTCAAGGCATGCCAAAGATACCTTTTTATTTAACTTTATTAGTTTTTATTTTTTATTTAATTTTTTCAATTTTCGTTACATATTAAAAAGTGCCAAGATTGTTTTTGTATGTCCTATAAAAACCAATTTGGGTTCCTAAATTAAAAACTATTTTGGTTGGATAAACATTTGAACCGACTTCAGAGACGCTCCACTATTCCACCAAATGAAATCTTCATCGCTTTCCAAACTTTCAGAGAATCGACCATTAAGATTACTGGCAATAATTGATAATGAAATTGTTAAATAATTTTTACGACTGTATTATACGTATTTGAAAATCGTTTACCTTTGTGTACAAACATCATACCACCAAGCAGCATGATACTTCTCTGCGCAATTTCCATATTTCCATAAATCATTATCCTTGTCAAATGTGCTAAATTTACGATTTAACTGATATTTCATGCCATCTTCAGTGGAACTTCCTTTAAATTTCCCCAAACTAATCAGTTGATAATCATTTTCTTCACCGGCGATCTTAAAATTATCATAAGTTGCATATGATGTCAGCTGATTAAAATCGGTCATTTTTATATAAAGTATGTTGCGTTGATTGTTTGTCAGGCGAAATATTTTTTCAAGTCCCAGAAAAAAATCACTATTAAAAGAACCAAACCCATCACGATACGTCGTCCAATTCTGGTAAAAATCCATGTTCCCGTAAATTCGCTGTTGTATAACGGTCCAATTACCACTACATAATACAGACATAGGTTCAGAGTTTTTGATTTTAATATCGCGAACAATTGTAATATTTTTAGAGGAAACACAACTGTTGGAATACTGAATCTTCAAGGTATTGTTTTGTTCTTTTGCGAAAGGAATTTTTTTCAATTCGTTCAACTCTTTTCGTATAGTCTCGGCGAAGTATATTTTTAGTTGATTGATTTCTTCTTTAAGTGATGTTATAATATTCTTTTGATTTTCAACAACTTGACTCATACAGGATTGAGTAGGATCGGAAGTTTTTAAATTATCATTTGTAATTGAGACAGGTTTTTTATTTAAGTCAATTAATTGATTCTTACTTTCCAATAGTTGAGCTTGTAATTCAATAATTTCCTCAACTTTATTTTGACATTTGTCATTTTTATTCTCCTCCTTCAGTTGCTTTGCATATGCCAGAAGAGGTTTTATAACCGACTGAGTGTAATGTCCACATGATTCGAAAAGCTTTGATAGTTGATGAAATAAAATAGTTGAAAAAATCATTAATCCTTATACATTTTATAAGATTAACCGATTTTTCGACTATTACTTACCGTTTTCTCGTATCTATTAACGCATCCCTTGGATGGTATTAATATAAAAACTAAATATATATATTCCAATTTCATTATAATAGCAATTTGGACACTGACTAAAAATCAACTAAACCGCACCCAAAGCAAATATTTAATAATATGTTAATTTGAATGAGTAGTCATAGAAATGTTTTATCACTTCCGGTCGGAGTTACTACAGAACATGTTTAATGTATGTTTGTTGAAATTAAATGAGTAAAAATAAGATAAGAGAACGAAAACAGAATAAGAATAAAGAGAAACAAAAAATGCAAAAATAACTAAATCTCCTTTTAAATTACTGAAATTAAGTTAAACTTTTCTGAAGATAAATTATAAATGAGAAATTAATAAACGGCATCTGTTAGTATAGTATTCCCGGTTGTTCTAGTAATAATGTCGTTCCTTCTTTCACACACTCTCTCCATCATACTCTCAGTTCTCTCACTATTTCATTGTTCTCCCTAATGTACCGCACTGCTTCTTATCATTCTTCTTCTTCTTATCATAAACACCCTTGATAATTAGTAGATTTCGAGCGCTGCAATTAAGCTTCCTTAATTTTATTTATTTTACAAAATTAACAATAATACAAAATAATATTAAAGCTATTATCGCGGCGAGCACTAGCAACAAGGTCTTCAGCTCTGTTTTTTATTTTTTACATTTTAAATTTGGGAGTAGTTGCATTCTTTGAAAAATTTATAGATTTTATTAATATTGGGAATAGATATTTAGAGATGGGATGATGGAAGGGAATTTGGGAAATGGCATTTCCTAATACTTGCTAATCCTGGGCAGGTGTCTAACAAGTGGGTGGTGGACAGGATTTCTCCACAAAGTTGGTAGTTAGGTCGGTCTTCGCCCGAGAGGAGGTAGCTGTGTGTGGTTTTGCAGTGTCCAATACGCAGACAAACGATGAAGGTTTATTTAGCGCGGCTGCATTTTGCAGGGTACCGAACCATCTCCAAGTTGGGATTCACTTTTTTGTATCCATAATGGAAAGATGCCCAGCCATCGATTCTGGTGTTATTTAGGTAGTTGGAAAGGGCTCTCCATATGTCCTTTTGGATCGATGGGATAACCGTTATGGTTGGAGATATTGCTGTTAACTTAGCTGCAGCGTCCACGAGCTCGTTGCCTTTCATACTCTTGTGGCTGGGCACCCTGAACAGCATCAGCTTCGTGAGCCTCTGTATTATTGCATCTCTGATGTTGCAGATCGTTAGATTTCTGTTTTCAATATTTCGAACTGTTTCTAGCCATGATAGGCTATCGCTGCATATCACGAAGCTGCCGCGTCTCCCTTGGGTGTAGGTTATAGCTGAATGTATGGCCACTACCTCTGCTGAGAATATTGAGTAGCAGTCTGGTAGTCGGCCGGCAACAATGATGTGTCCGTCCTGATCTACACTTCCTTAATTTATTTTCTTGTTTTCAAATGAATTTAAAAAAAAACTAAAAACTAAAATTTTAGTTGGTTTTTTTCCAAAAAAGCTCTAGTTTAGTTTATTTAAATTTTTCGACTGAGCATTTTATCAATTATAAGACAATATATAAGTAAAAATAGTTTACGGCACAGAGCTTACAATTTTTTGTTATAATGTTGGACAGAACCTGAGTTAAGACTAGTTCTAATTTTTGGGTGATATTTGTTTTCTGTTAATAGACATACATATGTGTTTCGTTGAGTTTTACGCATGCATATATTCATATATTTAAAGACTTGTAATCTCTGTGCCTGGATTCATTTGCCCACCGCCTTCGTTGTTTTGTGTCAATTCCACAGCACTTTCTTTGGATTTGCGACGACGAACCAGAAAATAGCATAGACTGAAAGTGTAAAAGATATTAATACATAACAATATTTATATCTACATACATATATGTAAAAATTATCAATTCTTACACAAAGACCAAAACATTGGGTACATAAAAGATTTCGCCAAACAGAAAGAAGGCGCCTGGAAATGAGTCTACAGAATTCTTATAAATCTCGCTGAAGATAGGAGGAAATATGAACTGGCCAATCGGTTCGCTTATGCCAAAAATGGAATACATTTTACCTAGTAAAATAAATGAACGATAAATCAAATGGTAGTTGAGAATCACTATAATGTATCGGAGTAAATTTAACATACTCAGCTCATCGCCTGCGACAATGCTTGCTCCAATTGTTTTGATTGCAATAACACGCAAGCTGACAAACATGTCAACAACGCTAGCCACATAAAAAGATGTGGTGGTGCTCGAAAAAGCCTGAAAGTTCAAATATTAAAGAGCTGAAAGCTTCCGGTCTATTATACGCTTTTAATGGAATACTCTAAAATTCGTTAAACATATAGAAAGCTGAAATTAATTTGATACCAAAATGTTTAAACATTCCATTAAAAGTTTATAGTTGACACCAGACCAATTGCTACAATTGTTACTTTACAAACTTACATATAAAACGCGAGAAGCAACGATACATAGAGCAGAGAGTATACCAATTGTGGAATCGGAGAATTTTAACATTTTGCTCAATATAGCGGTACCTATGAAGGTGCCTACAAGTGCCGCACCACCAGATATGGTCAAAAAAATGCTGAAATCGTTGCCGTTCCAATTCAATTTCTTTAGTGTGAACCGATACCAGTAATCATTTTCACCTGACGCGGGTCCCAAAGTCAGAAAGTATGCCAAAATCAATAAAATCAATAACATTCGTCCGTTATTTTTTCTTTTTATAAGTGGAAATTTGATGCAGTCCATCACAAGCGTTGGATCGAAAAGTTCCTTGAGTAGGGAACGCTTTTCTGGTAATGGTGGAGGTTGAGATTTCGGTGGTTCCAATTGTGTTGTCAACTGAAAATTCACGTTCTTATTGACTGGCAACTCATCCAAATTTGTTCTCTCATATGCCATGTTATCTGCAGCATGATTTTGTGCTTGAGCTTCAGTCTCTGTGGGGTTCTTGGGTTCGGGCTTAATCTCTTTTATAAAGAACACAATGTAAAGTATGGCAATAATTTGAAAGACAACAGCAGAGGCAAAGGAAACTGAAATTAAATAGAGAGATAGAGAGAGAGTAATAGAGTATACCCAATTTTAAGCATAACGTACTTACTTGTATAGCCAAAAGTCTTGAAAAGAACCCCACTGAAGGCTCCTAAAAACGGTACGCCCGTGACGAACATGGCAAAAATGCCAAAGCGGAAGACACGATCTTCTTCCGGTGTGGCTATGGTTATGTAACTGTAAATCGCCATCAAACAGAAGGTAAGACCTCCGCAAAGTGCAGGTACAATTGCTTCAAGGTATGCGCCAAATTCCATGGGCAGAGTATCAAAGAATATTGCCGAAATGAGTAAACCTATAGATACATGTTCGATAAGATAATGTTAGCTTCTTTAAATCATTTTATTACTTACAAGTAAAGGATAACGCTTCGCCAACAATGGGCAATATCATGCAAGGTTTACGCTTATTATAACGATCCGACCAGCCTCCAGCGAAGAGCAAAACAATCAACGGGAAAATAGCAGCTAAATGAAAAAAAATTAATCAAATGTCAATAAAAATTTATTAATAATAATCATTACACAAAGGAATGCGGAGAATAATTATTGCCACCACAATTGTAAAATCATTAAACTTAGAAACTAAAATTTACAATTAAAAAAATGTACAAAACGCAGATTCATAATTTTACTACACACAATTGAAATTCATTTGTTAATAACAGTCCCACCATTTGTAAAAACAAAACTTTTTTGTACCCATTAAAATGGCCAAAAAGGGTATATTAAGATTGTGATACGTGTCGAATCTATGTTCCTGTATAGCGGAAACAAATCACATGAAGTAAAGTGAAAACTGGGCGAAGTCTAAATGTGCAGCTTAAAACTCTAAATAATAAAATGTTGAGAATTATTAAAAATATTCTTGGAAAATCAAATCATAAAACTGTTTGACTTCTGTATAGTATACCCAGGAAAAGATGAAACTTATAAAGTTGTTTGATTGTAAGAAATTGTCATTTTCACAAGTAGACTTGATTGCAATGACTATCAATTAAGAATTTTTTATTGAAAGTTAATCAACTACACGTACCAGAGATGAATACATAGAATACATAAAATGTATGAAATAAAGTTAAGTTAGCTGCCTTGAGAGTGACAAACGTAAAGTTTAAAGAAAATTGGAATTTGTGTAATGTTTTAACCGGTTTTTTAGATGCCTAAATCATTTATGATTTAAAAGAATAAGCATAGCTTGAATTTTTTCGGCATTAAGGTGATACTCGTACTAATAATAGACACTGTTTAAGGAGCAGGGCAAGAGGGGATACAAAGAATTCGTGAGAGAATTATACAAAAGATTGTAATTAAATATTCCAACTGATAATTTACCAAATGAGCTATGCACATAGTTAGTATATATGTATAAGTACATATGTATAGTATTTCTGTGTATATAAATATACGTATATATATTTATGCATAAGTGTGTGTATATATTTTCAATTTAATTCGTTTGCTATTTCGCGCTTATTTATCTGAAACCTGAAAGTTAAATTATTGGAATTGGAAGATTCAAAACTGGTTGCACTTGAGCGAATACTGGGAATTAAATACCTTATGATAATTTAGTGTTCGAATTTTAAAATAAATAAATGATATATACCCATGACAGCATACATTAGATAACATTGCAAAAAATATACTGAAGAGTATTTTGCGTATTAATTTCACTAAACAAATTTCACCTTCATTTTAAAAATTTAAGTAAGTTTATTTTTTTTAATTTTTGTACAAGCAAGGGCATCTATATAGAGTCAGTTCGACTTAAGCGTATGTACATATGTCCTGATATGTGCAGTGCAAGCATCAATAATAATAATAAATTTATTGCAGTTTCAAATTGTAGAATTGCGACCAAATGACTTAAAATTTTACTTAGCTTCAATCGTGAGGCAACTCAATGATATATCTGTAGTAATTAATTGCAATTGCATGGTTTACCTATTGGAGCTCGTTTTCCTGATACATCTGCGGAAAGTATTTGCGCCTCAACTTCCGCTTTGCAGACAGTATAGTTAAAGCCTGTCGAATAGATTCCCAAAAGTTTTTGTGTCGATGTCGCACCCTGTGTTGTATTTTCGAACGAGAAGTCATCACACTCGATACCTAATTCGGATTTATCCAACATTACAGAACATGTCGCCTGATTGTAGCCAAGATTCACGCGACAAGCTTTTTCCAAGGGGAAATTCTGCATGGCGACTTGATTAAAAACAGATGCCATGAAGTAAAAAAAGAAAAACGGTTCGATCACCAGATATCGACGGTAAGCCCATAACTTTTGCATGTAATTTAGCTTGGGCCCATCTTCAGAGACGGGAGTGGGGGAAGTATTTGATTTTGCCATTTTAGCACATCGATTTTAGAATTATTAATTATTTATTTTCGTTTATAGCACAAATTCTCCCCACATGTTAATCAACACGTCGCGTCAAGTTCTAACAACGAACTGTTCTCTTGGCAGAGTCTCGTGAACGAGACTGAGCCCAAGTTTGAGCATCACATTTCAATACGCATTAGAAACTTGTTTATTAAATTGCTTGTCTTTTTATACATGTACATAAAGTATTATTTTTTTATTTTGATATTTATTGGATTTTGTCATACTGTGACGAAATTTGCATGCGCTGCGCTCTGTCCTCACTCTCACTAACAAGAAGAGCATAGGTAATAAATTGAATCTTGCATTGAATGCTGATGAGAATAATTTGTGACAACAATTTTGTTTTATACTACAACGCTGCGCTTCAAAATGAATTTACAAATTGTTCTTAGGTAATTTTAAATAACTAGCTAGTTGAAAGCATCTATTCTACTCAGTCCAACGATGCGTACAATTTTGATTGGTGCACACATAATACAATCTCATTTCTTCCTCAGCGCGTCGCGTTTGTGCTTGGAAGAAAACTGCTTCGCGATGCGAACATTTTGGGCACGCATGATCTTCGGTGCGCGGCAGCGTTGGATCGGAGATGACGTCGGGCACTATGTGTGTCAGCTCATCGATTTCGTGCATAATTTTGTTAACATAAATACAGTTGGAGTCGGCTTCCTGTTTGTAATCGCAATTTCGACATGCATACATTAAAATTTTGTTATCTTTGTCTTCTTTTGGATACAACATATTGTTGCACTCTTGACAGAAACGTATACCCACAAATCCGGGCCCTTCGGTATGAGCAGAGTCAAATAAGCCAGCCATTGTACTATCTAGCAGAACAAAAATATATTAACAATAATCATGTATTTGGAAAATACTATTTATATTTACCTCAATTTTATTATACACAAATGCGGCGTTGTGAATAAGTTCAATTTAACCAGTTCAGTAGTTAAGCGAACTAAGTCATTAAAATTCTGTTAGTAACATCGTTTGCTCAAGTAACAACATTCTGTTATGATATAGTGTTACATTAATTTTTTATTTTTAATTTAATTATTTTTATTTATAACTCAGAAATGTATCATATTGTATCATATTGTGTAACACAAAACATACTATTATTTTTTTGTTACTGAATTGTCTGCTTCTCATTTTAAACGCTGGTCACATAGTTTTTCAAACAGCTGTTTCGTTGTTGACGAATCCAGTGAATTGTCAGACGCCAACGCCATTGTGTTCGTATTACGTTCCAGCGCACTTGGTTCAAAGTGTAAGTAAATTGTATTAAATAAACAATTTAAAAACATAACTAAATAAAATTAATAAAAAGTTTGATTGGAATTTTAAACGAAAACTTTCATTTTCAATCAATGTGAACAGAAGAAAATTGTAATGTAAATAGCGAACGTAGCTATCTCTCTCGCTCTAGCACACCGCTTATTCATATCGTTGTTCCCACTTCACACTCGATCTAGATCGACAAACACGACGCTAGTTTCATATTTAATTAGTAGAGAAAATACATTTGCCGCAGTTGTGTGAGTGTTTTCGAGTGTGTGTAAAAAGACTTAAAAATCGAAAAAACATATTTTGACTTATAAAAATAAAAGTCGTGACTTTTATAATCAACAATTTGTAGAATTCCTATAAAGCCGGCAACATAAAATATTCAATATTGAAAAGTATGCAACAATTTTCAAATTATATTAGAATTATTATCACCCTTAATATGTTTTCTACATTACAAGACGTGAACAGAGCAGAACAAATGAACTTGTTGCATTGCTTACTTTTTTTGTCTACTTTTGTCAGTCAGCCCGACAGCTGCAATATGCATAGCGTGCTCTCGCTCGCACTCTCGCGGTCGATCGCAAATCGACGACGCCATTTTTGATTTTAATGCGCTGCTTCTAGGCGTTTGCTGCTGACGTGACGAGACGCTTGTGCTTGCGTTTGGGCTGAACTAAAGAGATCAATTTAAATAAATCTCGAGCCTAAAAGTAGGCTAATTGTCCAACAATAATCCTCGACTTATCCTTGCAATCCTTTCCTGTTTGTAGAAGATGCCGGACACCAACGAACAGAGAACTGGCCCTGTTATCAAAATTCTCGACGTTGAACAGATCGTTGCTGCCCCGAAGGAGAAACGTACGGGAACACGCATGAAATTGCTCAACGATCTGCAGTCAAAAACCGGGTCCGGAAAATCATCCTCTGCTGTTAAACAGGAAAAACGTGCTAGCATTAAAATACTCAACAATGATGACACTACAACAAGTGCCACCAAATCAGATAGACGCTCCATTAGTAAAAATTCCGTAGTTAGTGCTGTGAGTCCTGCTGGTAGTGTAAAAATCTTGAATGAAAAGCGTACGTCAATTGTTGCGACGCCTGTGGAGACAGCAAAGATAAAACCATCGCCGGGTAAGAAGAAAAGAATGGATCATTACGTGTTGCAGGCGATAAAAAGTGAGAATAGTACTAAAGCGGACAACAACAACACTTCTTCTGCAACGGTTGTGGTAGAAGATGACGATACAATTGATTTTATTCTGGCCGATAATGATGAGATTCAGCTGATAACAAGGTCCAAATCTAATGATAATGAATTTGTTGTCTCTGGTGTGGATGAAGATGACGATGAAGACGAGGATGAAGACGGTGACGATACCATGGGTGAAAGCAGTGGCAATCGAACAAGTGGTACCAATAGCGACCTGAAGGAATTGGTAGAACACGTTTGTGGAAAATGCTACAAGACCTTTCGACGCGTTAAAAGTTTAAAGAAGCATTTGGAATTTTGCCGCTATGACAGTGGTTATCATCTACGCAAAGCAGAAATGCTTAAGAATCTGGAAAAGATCGAGAAGGATGCGGTTGTCATGGAGAAAAAAGACATTTGTTTTTGCTGTAGTGAGAGCTACGATACCTTTCACGTAATTATAGACAGGTACTCCATTGAACATAAATATATCTAAACAAATCTCTCTTCTCTTTTTCAGTTGGGCCACATCAATTGCCCAGATTGCCCCAAGTCGTTCAAGACGCAAACAAGCTATGAACGTCACATATTCATTACACATTCGGAATTTAATAATTATCCCTGTTCCATATGCAATGCGAAATTGCGTAGTGCGGCGCTGTTGAAGCTGCACGAACAACAACATCAGTCGCGAGGAAAACCCTTTGCATGTAAGATTTGTGGCAAGGACTTCACACGCTCCTATCATCTGAAGCGTCATCAGAAATATTCATCGTGTTCGGCCAATGAGAATGATACCATGAGCTGTAAGGTCTGCGATCGTGTCTTCTATCGATTAGACAATCTAAGAGCACATTTAAAGCAGCACCTGGGTACACAGGTCGTTAAGAAGCCAGAATACATGTGCCATGTCTGTAAGAACTGTTTTTACAGTCTGTCAACGCTAAAGTGAGCTACGCATCTATATGCCTTTTTGAGTGTCTCTAACCTTAATTGCTCTTTCTCCTTATGTAGCATACACATACGCACACACACGGGCGAGAAACCTTTCGATTGTGATTTATGCGACAAGAAGTTTTCTGCTTTGGTCGCACTAAAAAAGCATCGTCGTTATCACACTGGAGAGAAGCCCTATACATGTACAGTTGTAAGTAACCACAAGCTGGTCGTCAAAAAAAAGTGAACTAACTATTTAATCTCTCTCTCTCATTTTGCAGTGCAGTCAATCATTTGCTGTCAAGGAGGTGCTCAATCGCCACATGAAAAGACATACGGGCGAACGTCCGCACAAGTGTAATGAATGTGGAAAGAGCTTCATTCAGGCCACGCAGCTACGCACTCATTCCAAGACGCATTTGCGTCCTTTTTCCTGCTCACTTTGCATACAGAAATTCAAGACGGAGAAACAGTACGCAGCAAACCATCTTTACAATCCTATTTAGTAATGTAATGTTACATTTTCTATAATTTCTAGACTTGAGCGACATGTTAAGGAACATACGCGCATGAAACGGGCTTCCTTTATGTGCACAGAGTGCAATCGCAGTTTCCGCACTAGTGTTTTACTGAAAGAGCACATGGATGCAGGCGATCATTCGAGTAAGTTTTTTTTTCCTACATACATGTATAAATATTAACTTCTCACTAATCCTTCCCTTATTCTTATTCAGCTGTGAAACCTACACGCGCCAAGCGTTCGGCTAAGGTGATCGAGCGCACAGATTGCGCCATTTGCGATAAGAACTTTGATAGCACTGAAACATTGAGGAATCACATACGCAATGTGCATGAATGTGATCCAGATGATATCTTTGGCACTGAGCCACCAAGCAAGCGAAAGACAAATAAGGCTAAAAATGTGGAGCAGCCATCAGATACGATGGAAGTTGATGACGACGATATTGATGATGATGTGCCTGTTGCGGCTGCCAATACGTCAGCTGGTTCACTTATCTCAAGCAAAACGGATGACAATGGGGTTGTGGTACGTGAGTTTCTGGTTGATGAGGGCGATGGCAGCGCACAGACGATTTTGCTGGAAAATGAAGTTTATACCATTTTGCCGTTGGATGGTGCTGAAGGCACAGCAGAGGCAACGACGCCAGCTACGGCAGCTGCACCAGGCGTTGTCAAGCCCGAATCAAAAGAGAAGCAACAGACAGTGTCTCCAGTCGTCAAAAAGGAACAGCGCAAATCATTAGCTGCTAGTTTGGCAGCAGCAATAGCTGATAATTTAGAGGATCCTAGTGATGATGAGTTCAGTGGTGAAGTGCTAACCGAGGAAGATATCAAACTCAAAGAGAATATTGCCAAACTTATTGATATGCTTGTCGATCCGCAAACACTAAAGAAATATGGTTGGCCCAACAGTTCCGAGGAGACGGTGCTGTGCAAAGTCATAGAGAATTGTGGCCACGATCTAGCCAAGGGCGGGGAGAATTACGCCGAATTGGATTACGGCAGTCGCATGCGTGAATATTGTAAACTTCTCTTTACCGTAGTTATTCATAATGATTCAATCAAATCACTTTTAAATAACTTTCCCATTGACGATGTTATTGAGTACGTGCTAGGCGACGAGGATCAGGATCAAGAACAAGAGAATGAGAAGAAAACAGAAAATGATGGTAAAGATGAAAAGATTAAGGAACTAGATAAATCCGATATGTCCGCTAAAACTAAAACAAGTCTAGATGCAGTTGAAGCTGCCAAGGCATAAAATTTTTCCCTACAGATAGCACGTTTTAAGCCTGGCGAACATATAAAATGTCTGTAAATACTGCATTAACGGCATGCACTATTTTTTGCGAATAATCTTAATTGTTCAATTTGTAATGAGTATTTGTACCCCCGAAAAGTTACGTTTTAAGCAAAATTGGTTTCGGTTTGAACACTAAGTGACCTTAGAAAACAATTATTACCACCCACTATTAAACTGTTAGTGTAAAAACAAAATATGCACATGCGTTTTGTATTAATTTATGACGATTTGTCAACAAAAAAAAATCTATTTTTATATATCTATTAAACCCAATAAAATAAATATACAATATTTGATAAACATAAGTCTTAGAAAATGGACCGTAAATAAATTTGTTATCGGAATGTTATGCAACAGAAAACAGTTAATGCTTTAATCCTAACTGCGATAGAAAAAAAGTTCGGAATCGGACTCTGAACTGAAATTAGAATTGTTACAGAAATATTCACAATATGTTTTTATTTAATATTTTCTTAAAATCTCATAAATTCAAATACGAAATATTAATGTTGCATTAGCATTTTCAGAATACGTTCATTGTTCACTAAGATCTTGTGGCGACTTTCATCGACCAATTCCCTGTATTCTTCAATGTTCACCTCGATAGTCAGCAGTTGTTGCTTCATTGGCTCTGTGGCGGAAGCTGTCAAGCTGTGTTCGCGTTTTAGTTCCATCGAGGATTGATTATATGTGTCCCGCCACATGCTCAATTCCAGTTGCATGGCATCGATGTCCTCAGGTATAAAATCCATTAACTTGCCCAGCGGATTTACCGACTTCGTGAGCGTCTGTATTATGTCGCGTAGATCATTCACTTGTCGTGCCGAGCTCTGCCGTGTAGACTGATTTCCTGAGTTCTTCTCGTCCTTGCCTCCAGTTTCTGTTGACTGTTGCACCAGTTCCTTCTGTGTTTCTAGTATTTGCTGTACTAGTAGACCCTGTTCAGCGTCCAGGTTGGTCGGAATATCCGTCAGGCCAGCATCAATGTCATGTGCATTGGCATCTTCGATAATAACCAAATTCTCGCCGTCATCATCGAAATCGCCAAAGGTCTCCAGCTTGACATTGATGCCCGACATCTTAACCTGATCATTTGGCTGCAACACAATCTCCACGTTTCGTCGCCGTGGAGCACCAGGTCGTGCCGAAGCTGGCCGAGCACTTGGAGGACGCAATGAGGTTCGAGGACGGGTTATGGAACCATTTGACTCCTTGGAGTTCTCACGTGTAAAGGTGCCTTCTCGTTCCCTCTTATTCTGACTGTTTTTGTTAATGTTGGAATCTACACTTTCTAAGTGAGTCGTTTGTTCACTGATAACCTGCGGTGACTTTGATGGAGACTCAATATTGGCTTCTACTTCCGTTTGTGTCTGTGTGTGTGGCAATTGACTGACACTGGAGTTTCGACTTCTGCTCGAAGATTTGCGACTTTCCGGTTCGAGTTGAGTCTCTGGAGTTGTTACCTTCGGCGGTACAATGATCGCTTCGGGAGTTCCTAGAGATTTTTGTGTGGGCAAAGGTAATGCATTCACTGGCGCAACTGAATCCAATGATTTTTTCTCACTATCTGTTGATGCCTGTGGTTTTATTTTAGCTCCGGGCGTGACTGGTGAAGGAGTCTTATGCTTGGAACTTTGTTTGCTTAGCTTAGATTGGACTACAGCTTCAGGTGATGCCTTCTGGCGGCGCTGCGATTTCTCCTTGTCCATATCCTTCTCTCTATTTTTAATTGGTGGAGTAGTGCGTTTCTGTTGCTTCTGCTGCTGCGGTGAAATGCCCTTTTCCCGCCGCTGGAGTGTTTCATCATTGCCATGGGGAGATACCTGTTTGCTTGCCACTTTTTTTTGCTCTGTGGTTTTCTTCTTGCTTTCCTTGTCATCGTTCTCGAGCACCTGCTGTAGTGCACTGCGCCAATCCAGTTGTTGTTCTGCAACGCTAGCCATTGCCTGCAGCAACTCATTCGTCAAATTCGCTTCATGCCCCGCCACAATCTTTGCGGTGCGTACCTTTAGATCCATTTTTGTGGTCAGTTCTGAATTTGATATAAATATTTGTTAAAATTGCCAAACTGGCTCAAATTAAAAATAACTTACTTGTCACATCAATCATTTTCTGAAGAAAACGGATCTTATCGTGTCTGATTGAGATATATGGACAATTGACAGAATTTGAATAATAATTACATAGATTAAAACATGAAATTGTGAAAATATTATAATTCAAATTATTTAATAATTAAATAAATGATTTGCAAAAGTATACAAACAGCTTAAGAAAGCATTAAATGCAAATTCATGCAACTTAATAATTATAATTATATAAGAAAACCTGTTCAAAATATAATTTATTCAATTCTTCATATATGTGTACATTAATTCTTCACAGTCATTACGTCAACGATACAATAAAAATAATAAATGTTAACAATTTGTACAGCAAAATTTAATATTTCTTGAGCTAAGGAATTGGGGGAATTACTAATATCTAAAAAATAAATGTAAGGCGTAATATTATATGCTTTACAATTTTTATTATAATTGATAATTAAATTAAAATGCCAATCAAAAAATTTATTCGGTGGGGCGAAAATGTCATATAATTCTAGTCTTGGAAGGAAATTTTTCATACAAAACTTAATTTTCGACCGATCGTTCATATGGTTCTGGCTGGTTCCGACTTATATACAGCTTGCTTATGGGTATAGGGAGTCAAAACCTAAAAGT
>JBAMBR010004405.1:0-12066 GCA_037044475.1 Zaprionus obscuricornis | reverse complement strand
CAGCAGCAACACACACATACAGCGAGAGAGAGAGAGAGAGAGAGAGAGAGACATCCGGCACTTCTAATGCACAATGATAGATGATGGGCATACCATACTTTTCAGCATTTGTCAGGCTCGCTCTACAGTCACAGCCAGCGACGACTAACCGCAAAAGAAACAACAACTCCTCCTCCATCCTCCTCCTCCCACCCCTATTCCCTCAGCAATAGCAGCCGCTTAGGGAAAACTGACACGCAAAAAGCATTTTCACGCTCACGCGAATGCGCAGTGTAACATTTTTACGGTCAACTATCAAATTTGTGACTCATACCTGGACAGTTAGTAGCACTGCCAACACCTACACCCCCCGTCAACAAGCTGCTGCATAAACTGTAAGATAAGCATAAAGCAGCCAAAGAAAACGTAGAAAAAATTTTGCAAAATTTTTTTCTACATTTTCTTTTGCTGCTTTTTTTTATAGCTGCCAAGACACTTTTCTTCTTCTCGTTGTTGTTGTTGTTGTTGGCACTCAGTTTTCCAGGTTCCGCTTCAGGACGAGCGACTACTTATAACACTCCTTCTTTGCTTGCCACTTACCACTTAACGTTGCCACGTCGCTGTCATAATTTATGTGGCGCTGTCTACGCCGGAAATGGGTTAATTTACTATGATTTAAGCGTAAAATTATTGAATTATTGGCTAGCACGAACATTTCTTTTCTCTTCTCTTATTCTTTCTTTTATTCTGATAAAAAAAGTTGCAAACCCTGCAGGTAAAACGTGGCGTATGAGTTATATTTGAATTTCACATTTCACAAGCAGAAAATTTTGACAAACCTTGAAATTGCATGCACAAAGCATATTTCAAAATATACTCTGTGACTTGTTAAGATTTGCTAACTCTAATACAAAGACAAGTAACTAAATATTATTAGTATATGAATTTAATTTAGCTAATGGTTTTTTCGCAGCACAAAATTGCAGCAGCAACAGCAGCCGCAGCAAAACAACAAACGTGTGAAATAATATTTTTTGCATATTTCATCAAAAAAACAATAAAGACAGACAAAAAGACAAACAGACAGACACACACACACATACACATATATACATATATATATATTTATATGAACTTTAAAGTCTTGGCAAAAAAATAATTCATTTTATTGCATAGAAAATATTTGAGGAATATTTTTGGTTGTTTGAAACTTAATTAAGAGTTCGTTATGTGCGAGAAGCCAACAATAAAAGTCTATGCCAAAAACAAGGTCTATGCCAAAGGTAAAAGTTCATAAATATTATTGCAGTTTTTGTTGTTGTTGTTGTTGTTGTTGTTGCTGCTGTTGTTGTTGTTAAGAGTAGAAAGTTAAAATTTATTATGCTCTGGCACTAAGTGATACTCTACTAATAATATTAAGCCTTCAAATAATGAGGAAAAAAATAAAGTAAGATTATCTTCCACGCGCCGTAGATGTCATAACCTTTGCCTTGCAATCTTTGAAGAAAACTTTTTCATAGAAAAATTCAATTTTTGGATGTCTAAAAACAATAAAAAAAAGAACTCAATTTTATTAATTTTCAGCATTTGTTTTATTTTTTTTTTATAAATTCCAATTTATATAGAAAAATCGATCACAGCGGTAACAGAATGATGTGTGCTACCCTAGTAGGTATATTCAAAAAAGGGAAAAAAAAAGTAAAGAGTAATAAAACATAAAAATTACAAAATTTAAAATATAAAATATAAAATTACAAAATAAAAAATATAAAAAAGAAAAAACTAATTAAAAAAAAATAGAAATAATTAAATTATTAAATAATTAAAAAATAGAAATAAACAAATCAAGGAATAAATAAATGTTCAATAAAATAAAAAACATAATTATGCAAAATATTTTTTTGCTTCTTTTTAATTTTTTTACTTATTTTGTATTTTTATTTTTACTTTTTAATTTTTAAATATTTTTTTTTCCTTTTTATATTTTTTATTTCGTAATTTTATTTTATTATGTTTTTACTCTTTAGTTTTTTTTCCTTTTTTTCCTTTTTAATTTTTCCCCCTTCTATTTTTTTATTCTTCTTTTTAATTTTTTTTTCGATTCCATATTTTTTATATTTTTTTTTCTTTATATTTATTTTTTTTCTTTATAGTTTTTATTTTGTAATTTTTTTTTTCGTTATTTTTTTTACTCTTTAGTTTTTTCTCCTTTTCTTCTTTTCTTACTTCTTAATTTTTTTCTTTTTTATTTTTTTTACTTCTTTTTATTTTTTTTTTTTGCTTTTTTAAATTTTTTGAATTTTTTTACTTCTTTTTAATTTTTTTTTTTGTATATTTTTTTTTATTTATTTTTTTTGTTTCTTTTTTTAATTTTTTTTTCTTTTTTTATTTATTTTTATTTTTTAATTTTTTTTTTATTTTTTAATTTAATTTTTATTTTTTGTTGGTTTTTATTTTGTCGTTGGTTTTTAATTTTTTTTATTTTGAAAACATTTTTTTGAAATTTTTTTTACTATATTTTTACTTTTCTTTTCGTTCATTTTTAATTATTTTATTACATTTTAAAGGCATTCCTTCTATAAATCACTCCCCCCCCCCCCTGCACCAGCTATTGAGACGCGATGCCTTTACGGTTTATGAGTTTGCCACGACTCTCCCCGCTATACAACTGAAGTGAAATGAAACTGAAATGTTTGTGCCAAGCAGGTCAAAAGGAAACCTTAGGCCTTAAGTAAAGTAAAGGACTTTTGGGGGGCCATTGCACTTTGACATGCAATGCTCAAAAGAATGCAGAAAAGTAATAAAAAAAAAAAATACATATAAATGCAAAAAATAAAATAAAATAAAAAATAAAAGGAAATATTGTAAAGCTTTTAGAAGAATTACAGAAAAGTCAAGTATTTGTAGCAGCCGTTGACTGCTTTATGTGCACTTATTTAACACAGACATGTGTCTGTATGACTGTATGTCTGTGTGTGTGTGTGTTTTGTGCTTTTTTGCATATATTTTCTTATTTTATTTATGGACGGTGCACTTTGCTTTAGTTCTTGGCATACGCAATGAAGATAAATGACATATAAAAAATGTCGCCGAATTTAAAGTGCAATAAATCAGGCGTCCAGTCCCCAATTTACTCTTATTCTGCTGCTGCTTCTACTTCAACGACCACGACTACTGCTACTTGGCCAGCCATAGTCTCATTCTCTCTCTCTATCTCTCTCTCTTACACTTGTCTGCACTACTTGTCGGCACTCAACTTTTTCTGTCTGTCTCTGTCTCGCAGTCTCGCAGTCTCTCAGTCGCTGTCTGTGCTGCTGTCGCTTGACTTTCAGTCTGTTTCGTTGAGTTGACATTGCGACATGTTAGTTTGCGGAAGTTGCGCCAAAATAAACTATACTCTTGGCCTTAAGCCTTTTCTTTTTTTTCAAGTGCCAAGAAAATTTGCGGTATGCTGCTGCAACTGTTGCCAATTAGCTTTTATATATAAATGTTTATATATATATATCGCATATATATATATAAAACAGACTTAGCACACGCACAAGGCAACACTGCGATTGCGACTGATTTACAACTTTTTTTTGCACTTCTCTTTTTTGCTTCTTGCGCTTTTTATGGCGGCATCATTGGCATGTCGAAGCTGCCAGTGGCATTGAAGCTTGTTATGCGCATCGCCGCCAAATGTAGCACAAGCTTATGAAATATTTCACGCCATGTGCGATGACGATGTTGAAGGTGATGGTGATGGTGCTGGTGACGGCGACGGTGTCGGCGTCGACGTCAGTCACATTTTACGACATGCCAATGATGCCGCCATAAAAAGCGCAAGAAGCAAAAAAAGAGAAGTGAGAGAAAAGTGAGCAAAGTGTGCTGTGAAGATACAAAGATGTTTTTGCTGTTGTTGTTGTTGTTGTGTGGCGGACAGGCGTCGAGACGCACGTAAGCAAAAAAAAGTTGTAAATCAGTCGCAATCGCAGTGTTGCCTTGTGCGTGTGCTAAGTCTGTTTTATATATATATATGCGATATATATATATAAACATTTATATATAAAAGCTAATTGGCAACAGTTGCAGCAGCATACCGCAAATTTTCTTGGCACTTGAAAAAAAAGAAAAGGCTTAAGGCCAAGAGTATAGTTTATTTCTATATATTGTGGCAAGAAGTGAGGGAAAAGTGAAGGCGGCAAAGTGAAAAATATGGCTGTTGGACATATTTATGCTTATGCCGGAAGCTGTCATGCAGTGCAAAAATGGCGCAACTTCCGCAAACTGAACATGTCGCCAATGTCAACTCAACGAAACAGACTGAAAGTCAAGCGACAGCAGCACAGACAGCGACTGAGAGACTGCGAGACTGCGAGACAGAGACAGACAGAAAAAGTTGAGTGCCGACAAGTAGTGCAGACAAGTGTAAGAGAGAGAGATAGAGAGAGAGAATGAGACTATGGCTGGCCAAGTAGCAGTAGTCGTGGTCGTTGAAGTAGAAGCAGCAGCAGAATAAGAGTAAATGACATTGGGTGACTGGACGTCGTCTGATTTATTGCACTTTAAATTCGGCGACATTTTTTATATGTCATTTATCTTCATTGCGTATGCCAAGAAACTAAAGCAAAGTGCACCGTCCATAAATAAAATAAGAAAATATATGCAAAAAAGCACAAAACACACACACACACAGACATACAGTCATACAGACACATGTCTGTGTTAAATAAGTGCACATAAAGCAGTCAACGGCTGCTACAAATACTTGACTTTTCTGTAATTCTTCTAAAAGCTTTACAATATTTTCTTTTATTTTTTATTTTATTTTATTTTTTGCATTTATATGTATTTTTTTTTTTTATTACTTTTCTGCATTCTTTTGAGCATTGCATGTCAAAGTGCAATGGCCCCCAAAAGTCCTTTACTTTACTTAAGGCCTAAGGTTTCCTTTTGACCTGCTTGGCACAAACATTTCAGTTTCATTTCACTTCAGTTTCAAATTTTCATTTGCTTTTTATTTAATTTTTTTCTTTGGATTCCTTGTATTCATTGAAAATGTATTAGAAAATACAATGTGTATATTATTTTTGCAAAGGCAATTGTATGTAACAAGCAGAAGAAGGCGTGGCAAAATCTCATAAAGCATAGAGTATTACAATAGCTGAGTGTAGGGGGGGGGGGAGTGATTTATAGAAGGAATGCCTTTAAAATGTAATAAAATAATTAAAAATGAACAAAAGAAAAGTAAAAATATAGTAAAAAAAATTTTAAAAAAATGTTTTCAAAATAAAAAAAATTAAAAACCAACGACAAAATAAAAACCAACAAAAAATAAAAATTAAATTAAAAAATAAAAAAAAAATTAAAAAATAAAAAAAAATAAAAAAAGAAAAAAAAATTAAAAAAAGAAACAAAAAAAATAAATAAAAAAAAATATACAAAAAAAAAAATATTAAAAAGAAGTAAAAAAATTAAAAAATTTAAAAAAGCAAAAAAAAAAAATAAAAAGAAGTAAAAAAAATAAAAAAGAAAAAAATTAAGAAGTAAGAAAAGAAAAAAAGGAGAAAAAACTAAAGAGTAAAAAAATAACAAAAAAAAAATTACAAAATAAAAACTATAAAGAAAAAAATAAATATAAAGAAAAAAAAAATAAAAAATATAAAATCGAAAAAAAAATTAAAAAGAAGTAAAAAAATAAAGGGGGAAAAATTAAAAAGGAAAAAAAGGAAAAAAAACTAAAGAGTAAAAACATAATAAAATAAAATTACAAAATAAAAAATATAAAAAGGAAAAAAAAATATTTAAAAATTAAAAAGTAAAAATAAAAATACAAAATAAGTAAAAAAATTAAAAAGAAGCAAAAAAATATTTTGCATAATTATGTTTTTTATTTTATTGAACATTTATTTATTCCTTGATTTGTTTATTTCTATTTTTTAATTATTTAATAATTTAATTATTTCTATTTTTTTTTTAATTAGTTTTTTCTTTTTTATATTTTTTATTTTGTAATTTTATATTTTATATTTTAAATTTTGTAATTTTTTTTTTTATTACTCTTTACTTTTTTTTTCCCTTTTTGAATATCCTACGGGTAGCACACATGATTCTATCGCTGTGATCGATTTTTCTATATAAATTGGAATTTATAAAAAAAAAATAAAACAAATGCTGAAAATTAATAAAATTGAGTTCTTTTTTTTATTGTTTTTAGACATCCAAAAATTGAATTTTTCTATGAAAAAGTTTTCTTCAAAGATTGCAAGGCAAAGGTTATGACATCTACGGCGCGTGGAAGATAATCTTACTTTATTTTTTTCCTCATTATTTGAAGGCTTAATATTATTAGTAGAGTATCACTTAGTGCCAGAGCATAATAAATTTTAACTTTCTACTCTTAACAACAACAACAGCAGCAACAACAACAACAACAACAACAACAAAAACTGCAATAATATTTATGAACTTTTACCTTTGGCATAGACCTTGTTTTTGGCATAGACTTTTATTGTTGGCTTCTCGCACATAACGAACTCTTAATTAAGTTTCAAACAACCAAAAATATTCCTCAAATATTTTCTATGCAATAAAATGAATTATTTTTTTGCCAAGACTTTAAAGTTCATATAAATATATATATATGTATATATGTGTATGTGTGTGTGTGTCTGTCTGTTTGTCTTTTTGTCTGTCTTTATTGTTTTTTTGATGAAATATGCAAAAAATATTATTTCACACGTTTGTTGTTTTGCTGCGGCTGCTGTTGCTGCTGCAATTTTGTGCTGCGAAAAAACCATTAGCTAAATTAAATTCATATACTAATAATATTTAGTTACTTGTCTTTGTATTAGAGTTAGCAAATCTTAACAAGTCACAGAGTATATTTTGAAATATGCTTTGTGCATGCAATTTCAAGGTTTGTCAAAATTTTCTGCTTGTGAAATGTGAAATTCAAATATAACTCATACGCCACGTTTTACCTGCAGGGTTTGCAACTTTTTTTATCAGAATAAAAGAAAGAATAAGAGAAGAGAAAAGAAATGTTCGTGCTAGCCAATAATTCAATAATTTTACGCTTAAATCATAGTAAATTAACCCATTTCCGGCGTAGACAGCGCCACATAAATTATGACAGCGACGTGGCAACGTTAAGTGGTAAGTGGCAAGCAAAGAAGTAGTGATAGTAGTTGCCGAACTGAAGCGGAACCGGAAACTGAGTGCCAACAACAACAACAACAACGAGAAGAAGAAAAGTGTCTTGGCAGCTATAAAAAAAAGCAGCAAAAGAAAATGTAGAAAAAAATTTTTCAAAATTTTCTACGTTATATTTGGCAGCTTTATGCTTATCTTACAGTTTATGCAGCAGCTTGTTGACTGTGGGGGGTGTGGCAATGCTACTAACTGTCCAGGTATGAGTCACAAATTTGATAGTTGACCGTAAAAATGTTACACTGCGCATTCGCGTGAGCGTGAAAATGCTTTTTGCGTGTCAGTTTTCCCTAAGCGCCTGCTATTGCTAAGGGAATGATGATGGGGAAGATGTTGTTTCTTTTGCGGTTAGTCGTCGCTGGCTGTGACTGTAGACAAGCCTGACAAATGCTGAAAAGTATCGTATGCCCATCATCTATCATTGTGCATTAGAAGTGCCGGATGTCTCTCTCTCTCTCTCTCTCTCTCTCGCTGTATGTGTGTGTTGCTGCTGCTCTTGGCAGCTAAAAAGTTAAGTGCCCGTTCAATGGCCAGTTTTATGTTACAATGTTAATTTCCTACAACGTTTCGCATGCACAACTTTTATATATATATCTCTCTCCTTCTCTCTATCTGTCTCTTTCATTCTCTGTATTAGAGATTTATGCACCCGCGGCGCACAATCATGTGAAATGCATGTTAATTATAGCAACCAAAACTCAAGCAGCCACAAAATCTATATTCCCCTCGCTCTCTCTCTGTCTCTCTCTGTCTGTCTCTCTCTCTCTCTACTGTGCCTGCCTGCTGCGCTCAGCTTGACATAGTCTTCATGTTGTTGCAAATCAATTTAATGTTATTAGTTAATAATTACAATACCGCACAGTCACAATTTAAGCAGCAGCAGCAGCAGCCGTCGTCTGACGTCTGCTGCCGTTAGCTTAATGCATGCAACGTGTTTAAACTATAAATGAGCTTGCAAAATGTGTTATGCCTTGTGACTAACTAACTAACTAACTAGTAGCTGTAACTAAAAGTTAACATAACATCAGCTGACAAGCTTTTGTCAAACTGTCAACCTCAAAAAAAAAAAACAAAAATTTATTTGCTGTGCATGAAAAATTTTTAAAGCTACGGCAGACAGCGCACAATATGCATTTTATTTATGAGTTGCAGAAATTACAACAAAATATATATATATGTGTGTGAAGTACGTGTAATTAGAGCACTCGCGCGTCAATATGTACGTGCCCAAAAGTCAAAAATGTTGCCGTCACATTCAAACGCAATACTTCAGATCTCAACAGTTGCCATTTACCATTTTACCGTTTCATTTCCATTGCGTTCCGCCACGTAGTCAATTGACCGGAAATGTTACTCTAGCATAATTTGTCAATTTGTGCGTGTTGATTTCTGAATTAGCTAATTTCGATTTTAGTTATTTGATGCATAGGTCTACATTTCTTCCAGCCTCACTCCCTCTCTCTCTCTCCCTGTCTCTTTCTTACTCATTAAAAATTTCTATACACACACTTTTAACAGCTAATAAGCTTTTTGTAACATTATTTCAAGCCTGTATTTATATTTTTTTTTATCTAATAATTTTCATTTGCTGCAAATGTAGCGTTAACCACATTGAGCTGCTTTATTTTTTTGTTGCTGCGGTTCAATTTTGATGCTTTTGCAGCTAAAATGCATTTTTACAACCTTTTCGCAACAGCAACATATTTCAATATTCAATTTTTGGCATACATTTTGCATATTATGTGTAACTTTAGCAATGCTAGCTGTACACTTACATATCGCGCTCAGTGTGCGTGTAAAGTTAATTATATACATTGTTTGCAACTGTTTAGCAATTTCGACACGTTTCAATAAATATTATTATACAATTTTTATCATTTTTCGCTATAGTGATAAATAAAAATGAAAGTTCATTCAACTGTCATTAGTTTATTTTTCTAGCATAAATACATTACGTATACGTGATAAATGCAACTAATTTGTGTGCTTTTTTTTTCGCAAATATTCATTTTTTTTTTTTAATTTTGTAATTTGTCAAATTTTGTATATTTTTATTTAATTTTTTTTTTAACATAATATTTTTTATTTAGTTAAATAAAATAAAAATAATAAAGAAATATTTTTTTAGTTCGATAGCTTAAAAAATGTTATATTTTTTGTCGAGTTTTTTTTTTTTATATAATATTAGTATTTAATTTTTTGTCGAATTTTTTTTTATTTCAATTTTCTTAAATATTTTTTTTGTACATTTATTATTAAATTTTTTTTATTATATAATAATATTTTTTTTTTTTAAATAATATTTTTATTTAGTTAAATAAAATGAAAATAATAAAAAAAATTTTATTCAATTTTTAATTTTTGGAATTTTATTTTTTGTCGAATTTTTTTTATTTCAATTTTCTTAAATATTATTTTTTGTACATAATATATTATTTATTATTAAATTTTTTTTTATATAATAATATTTTTTTTGTTTGTTTTTACATTTCAATTTTTTTTTTAATATTTTTTTATATAATATTATTATTTATTTTTTTGTCAATTTTTTTTTTATTTAAAGTTTTCTTAAATATTGTTTTTTTTACATAATATTTTATTTATTTAATTTTTCTTATATAATTTTAAATTTATTTTCTGTTTTTTGCATAATGTTTTTATTTAGTTAAATAAAATAATAAATAAAATTTTATTTTATTTTTTTAATTTTGTTTTTTTTTGTCGTTTTTTTTTATTTCAATTTTTTTTAAATATTTTTTTTTAGTATTCCCTATTTATTATTTTTTACTTAATATTTTAAAATAATTTTTTTTATATAATGTAATTATTTAATATATTTTATTTTATATTTTTATTATATTTTATATTTAATTTCTTTATTGCAAAAGCAAGCGAGTCTCGCTTGCACGCAACGCATAAACTGTTCCCACTTTTTGTCTTCCCAATTTGCTAGCGTACTATATCGCTCGCTCGCTCTCTCTCTAGCTCTCTTATATTCCATGCATAAAGCTCATGCCATGTGCTTTCTCTTTTATTATACTTTCTCTACTCTTTTCTCTCTTTTTTTTTGTGTTATTCTATACACTTCTAAATGTTATACAATAATTTAGTATTTGCTTGAAAATGCTTTTGAGCCTCTCGCTTACGACTTTGGATTTGAGAATTTCATCCCTAATTTACTTCAGCTTTGTCTTTCTGCTGAGCAAGTTGAATGAGAAGACACTTGATTTAATTATTATTGTTACAAGCGTCTTCATTTTTATTTAATAATAAACAAAATTAATTATTCAGCTTAGATGCAATTTAAAATAAATAAATTATACTTAAATACAAATTAAAAATATTTTACAAATTGAAAATGAAAATGAATTATGCAAAATACATAATAAAATAATGAATAAATGTAAATAAATTAATAAATAAATATAAAATATATTTTCAAAATAAAATAATTTTAAAAAAATAATATAAATTTAAAAAGTATAATAAATAAATAAGATAAATTTAAAAAATATATAATATACAAAAATATATGTATAAAAATAAATATAACACTATGAATTTATAATCAAATTATATAAAAAATAAAAATTATATAAAAGATAAATTTAAAAAAATATTAAAAAAAATAATATAAATTTAAAAAATAAAATAAATAAAAATGATAAATTTAAAAAATTAATAATATATAAAAATAAATATAACAAATAAATATATATATAAATTATATAAAAAATAAAAATTATATAAAACATAAATTAAAAAAATATTAAAAAATAATTTAAATTTAAAAAATATAATAATTGAAAAAGATAAATTTCAAAAAATTATTAATATATGAAAATATATGTATAAAAATAAATATTTCAATATGAAAAACTTATATTCAAATTATATAAAATTATGTACAAAATATATTAAAAAAATATAAATAAAATAAAAATAATATTTAAAAAATAAATTAATAAATTATTTATAAATATGCAAAATATATAAATATAATAAAAAAAATTTTTTAAAAAGTATATATTAAAAATATATTAAAAAACATACTAAAAAATTATAGTCAAAAACCATAAATAAATCTTAAAATAACTATATATATGTATACAACAATTGCATTATTATTTATTATTCATTATTTTAATAATTTTAATAATCGAAATATAAGTTTTATATTTCAAACAGAAGTTGAACTTAAAACCAAGCTAATTATTTTTAAAATAAATTTGAGTTAATTATAAAATGCATTTAATATTTAATTATAAAATTTTTGTGAGATATACAGCAGTCGTAGTATCGTATAACTAGAAATATAAATTTGATCACATTTATATATATAATATATATGTATATGTATTTTGTACAAGCAAATTATATGTAAGCTTTTAATGCTAAATAAACTGTATAAAATATATATATTTATATATTGTATATTTGTATATATATAATATGAAATCCGATTTTGATTGCAATTCGTTTAATTAACGACTAGAAAATACATATAAATAATATGTTGATATATTGATAAAATGTTGTAATAATATTGTTAAATTGTTACGTTCTACTTATTATGTATGTATGTATGTGT
Source organism: Zaprionus obscuricornis (assembly GCA_037044475.1). Lineage (NCBI taxonomy): Eukaryota > Metazoa > Arthropoda > Insecta > Diptera > Drosophilidae > Zaprionus > Zaprionus obscuricornis. The sequence goes on along the minus strand of JBAMBR010004405.1, from coordinate 302 downwards.
ATATGTAAATGTATATGTATATGTTGCTGCTGCTGTCATAAATATTTTGTCTGTCGATGCCTGGCAAAATGGGCTAAAATTGCAACATTGGCATTTCATGCAAATATTTAAAATACGCAGCAAAAGCGATGCATGGCGTGGCGTGGCGTTAGGCGTGTGCATTGAAAATGCCTTTAACACGCTCAACAACAACAACAACAACAACAACAACAATGGCAACAACAATGAAAGAGAAACAAAAAAAAAAATAAATAAAAATAAAATGCTTTTGGTGGCAGCAGCCGCATTTAAGTGCGCTTGCG